>KN714654.1:0-222754 GCA_000812005.1 Coccomyxa sp. LA000219 | reverse complement strand
GGGGGGGGGGGGGGGGGGGGGGGGGGCATTTGTGGGGCAGCCCCAGCTGCGCTATATGCATAGCTGGCCCAGTGCACCACCATAGCACTTGACCTGGTGACGAAGTTGTTTGTTTGACGTCGAGACATGCCCTTGTGCCTGGTATGAAGCAGCAGCCATATCGGTGCGATGTTCATACAAGAAAAAGAGCTCCCTTTCATTCAGAAGCTTGGCGTGGGACCCGCGTTAGACCTGGCTCGTGCAAGGAACCAGTTTTCAGGCGCTCCTTGATATCCAGCCAGCTTGATTTGTGCAGCCCTGCGTTGCACTGTATCCTCCACAGGCCAGCTGCAGGGCTTGCGGCGACAGTCGATGACTAGCTCATTCTAGAACTGACAAGGGAGGATCTGCCTTTGGACTATGCTGCTGGGTATATGCCAGGATACAATGTCAGTATTGCAATGTAAAGTAAGCTTTGGTGCATCACAAACAGGATTGGTTGCTAGCAGCAGGCGTCCGTACTAAGCTGGTCATATATTCACACACTCTCATGCACCATGTGCTGCCGGCAGGGTACCCTGATATCTTCCATGAATTGCTGGCATTTACATTCCACACACACACTCACAGACATGCCATGCACAGAATTCCCTCGCCTTGCGGTCCACTCATGAGACCACATCAAGTTTTGAGTCTGAAAGTTTCCAGGCTTTTGGTTGCCCCACTGATTCGTCTCATGTGCATATTCAAGCCGCACCAGTGGTACCAGGTCAATCAGAGGAATAGCTTTCTATTTCCAAAGCTTGACGCAAGATTCAAATATAGTCACACCCAGAGCTGCATAGAGAGGACAAGACAAGTGTTGCGTCTTCGGGGAATAGGCCGCAGCTCCATTCGGCTCGGTCGAAGGCGCTCACGAGTCCGCTTGAGACCCACTTTCAGCTGACCTTCTTAGGCAGCAAGTGTTGCCTTGGCGCAGGCCTTGATCCCGCTGCTGGCGCAGCGCAAGAGAGCCCCATGGGAACAGCCCAATAAACAGCCCTCAATGAAGGATTGAAAGGGAGTCGGATGCCTGCATGCCGCTTTCCAGCAGTGGCAGGCAGGTCTCAGGCTCCTTCTCTGTGTCCTGCAGTTATGCGTTTGTCTCCTCGTCTGACTAATGCCGTCTGCAGCTTTGTTGTGGCTGATGCAGTCTCCCCTGCTCTTCCTGCATGCCTGCCGGATGCAACAACTTTCCACCTTGCCACTGCCCGATGCTATTCTATATGTTCTCTGTCTTTGATTTTGCAATCCTGTGTGTCCCCACCGTGTGATGACAGATTTGTGGTCCCTGCTTATACCTGAATGGCAATGTATTTGCTGCATCGCCCTCATTGTGTTGTCAACATGGATGCTGTAGTGCCTTCAGGCTCCTGGTGCTGCATGCTGCCCAGACACCTTCCTGCATTTGTGAGCCCGGTGGAGCAGGGCCCCTCCAGCAAAGCTGTGCAATCTCTGTGACAGGGAGATTGTAAGCTTCAGTCCCTTGCTTGTTCCTGGCCTTAACGTCCAGGAATATTCTATGCTGTCCTCATCAGCCTCATGGTATCTCCTCTATCTCGTCATCATCTGCTGCGCAGGGGCCGGCACCATTGCACGCCGGCACTTCGGGCTGCCTGCAAGAAGCTCCATCGTGTGAGACATCGTCTGCTTTGATGCAAGCAGGATGGCTAGGAGCCTCTGCATCTCTGAAAGAGCTATGAGGCAGGCTCTGTATCCGTTGAGCTGAGAGGTGCACATTTGCATAGTGCGCATCAAAGAAAACACCCTGCATGGCTGCAACACTGCATCAATCAGGAAGGCACCTGGTCTGTTCGGGCATGGCAGATGGCCCTGAAGCAGTCCCCTCGGGCATGGCAGATGACTCTGCAGCATTCTCCGCTGCCGCGCCTGGTGCGGCAGGCGTTGTACCATCAGTCCTACATTTGCACACCAGCTTACATCCTTGGGAAGTACTTCCCAACGTGCCCATAATAATGCAAGGATGGGAGAGGGACAGGCACACAGCTAAGCACCCTATCTTGATTCGCTGCGCATCCATATCACGCAGGTGGACATCCACATTTACACCAGGGAAAGCAGAGAGTGGATGAGAGAGTTGAGGGACTCACGGGACCCAGCCTTTGCAGGCGGTGTGGCCGCAGAGGCACGGCAGCTCCAGCTGCTTCATCTCCCACTGGTAGTCATAGGTCAGCTCTGTGCCAGCCGGCACGTAGGTATGGGTAAACATGGCGACCCGGTACATCAGCCCGCTGTCGCCCTCTGCCAGCACGGTGCGCCCAACGACGTTCCCTCCGCCGCAGTGGTGGTTCATGAAGCGGCCCACGTTGCCTGCACAGGCACCGCAGGTCATGTCAGGCGCCCCGATCAAGCTCAGAACGCAGGCTCACTACCAAGCAGTAGTGCATGTGGCAACCTTGCGCTCCCATATCCAGGTGTGCATGTCTGATGCAGACAACCTTGCAGACATTGCCACTGAGCTGTCCTGCCACTGCAGGCCTGTGCCGAGCTAATCCCCATGCCACACAGCTCAGCAGGAAAGCATGCTTCATAGAGAGGAGGCATGAGGATGAGCAGCGCACCTTTAGTGCGAGCATCAATGGTCAGGTGGTCCATGGTAGGCTTTTCAGGGTGCTCTGGGTTGGGGGGCACCGGAGGCGTCTCAATCCTGACCATGTCGGGGTCTGTGTTGGGAGTGGCCTGCCCGGAGAAGTCCTTCAGGTCATACAGGTACTTGTCGTGGTTCTGCTCTGCGTCCACAGCCTCCTGCGGACCCACCAAACTGCTGTCAGACACCCAACCATCCAAGACCAGCAGGGCTCAGGCATGTGACAAGCTGAGACAATAATGTGTCTCTTCGGCCATTCATGGGAGTGCATTCCACCTGCCAAAAGGGTTGTTCATGCAGCCACATGGCAAGGAAGGGCAGAGCAGATGTACAACCCTGTCACGGGAGCTTTGCAGCATGACTGATATGATTCTGCTGAGCAGGAAAGCTACATGTGACAGCATCATGCATGTGCTCTGACTGCCTGCAGTCAAGCCTGGCAGCTTTGGGGTCATGCAGAAATGGGTCTCACCGCCTCCTCGGTCGTGATGATCTCCCCGGTGTACTCGCACACAAACTCGCCCGGGCGCATGTCCCGGGCGCACCGCAGGCCCCAGCCCCGCTGCTTGCCTGCAGCACATCGCTATATCAGAAGCAAATCACGCTTTCTGGATGTCTAGTGTTCATGCTGTACAGGAGTTGACTGTTGCAAGTGCGCATGTCGCGGGTGCAGTGTAGGTCAGCCCTAACCCTTTCCATCAGCAGGTCACCGCATCAAGGGGAAGGGTCCGAGGAGACCAGCCTCCCGCAAGGAGGGGCTGTGTGCTAGAGCGCACGTCTGGGCTGAGGCTTGGGGCGTCTGCACGCTTGCACGGGCTCGTATTGAAGGTGTTTCAGTGCCAGACGGGCATAAATCAACAGGCCAGGGCAAGCGCGCGGTCACATGAGTGCCTGACTGTTAGGTCAAGGCAGAGATGCCAAAGGGAAATTCACCTGTATAGAAGACCTCCAGAGGCGCTGAGATGCCATTGGTCACTACCTTGTTGAGCTCGCACAGCCGCTCCTCGCAGCCGCTCACGCACTGCACAATGCACACTCCCAGTCACATCGATCTGTGAGCGACCACTCATATATGCCTCTCTTCTAGCAAGCGTGTATGACACTTGACACCCACACACTGCACGATGCCTGATGACCCAACTGAAGGCAAGAGTCAAGAGCCCTGAATCGAGGTCCTGAGAACAGCCTGCACGACAAGGATGCAGCGTACCTCATAGATGCAGTTGCAGTTGATGTAGGCCTTCTTCAGCAGCGAGGTTGTGCCGATGTAGACGCTGTTGCCCATCCTTTTGCGCCCGCACTGGCTGTGCTGGTAGTACTGCTTGCCCAGCTCTGCCCGCTGCTGGGCAGCCTCGCTCCCAATGACACTGTGCCTGCGGGGCAGGCATGGGACATTTTCAGCATCTTGGCACCACGTCCTTACAGCATTGCCTCTGCTCAATGTGATATATATGTCCCTGAAAGCTTTCTCTCTGGGCAAAGCCTCATACAGGTTCTGGAAACCATGTTCTTTACATTGCAAGGCTAGCACTGCAGGGTTCACTGTAGACAGGATGCGCCTCGCATGTGGGTGGATGCTGAGCATTACCTGATGTACTCCAGGGGGTCCAGAGGAGTATCATCGATCTCATTGAAGGCTGGAATCCCAATCTGCACACCACTTGACTGCATCACCACACGACTCAGGCGCTAATTTTATCGGACAATTGCCCTGGCAGTCACCAGAGACTTTGGACACTGGCACCCAATTGTGCATCTGTGAGAAGGCCTTTCCATGCAAAGCTGACAGTGCTGAGACAGAGGGGGCATCACTCTATTGACGCCAGGATGATGCCAACTGTGGTCTCATGTCAGTCGTGTCTGCTCTTCTGCATTGCTCAGGCGCCATGCAAGCAGTTGGGGCAACAGATCAGGGGCTCACTTTCTCTGCGCCCCCGGCGATGTCATCCTTGATGAAGCCAGGGCGGGTGCGCGCTTCCTCCAGCCACATCAGCTCCCGCGCTGCCCTCACCTCGTCGTCCTCAAAGCCTTGCACCACCCTGCGGTCAGCCAGCATTCAACTCTGGTCAGACTATCCACCTGCAAATGGAGTCTAATCAAGGTACCAGCCTATTGCGATCCTACCATGGACAGCCAGAGATACAGGGCGCCTGGTGCAGTAGCAGCTCAGTACTGTCCAGGGAAACAGACTTCGCAGCCGCCCGACACATTCATGCCTGAAAAGGGAGAGCTGAAGACCTAGCCTTCATGGGCAGGGACAAAACAGCGCAATTGCCATCAAAGGATGCGATCTCTTGATAGGTGTGGCATTCTTCCCTCTCAGTGTCAGACCAGGCCGGGCCACAAGGCAGAAGGCCCCACCTGAACCTGCGCCGGGTATTGACGACCTTGGCCTGCACAATCTGGCTGACGTGGCTATGACCGGGGATGGGCACCATGCAGAACCTGCGCACGCAACGCGCCATGACTGATGCACTGCATGGGCTCCTGGCAATGAGGTGATCCCGTGTACACCTATACTGACTTCCTCAATTATTCTATGGAGCAGAGACAGGCATGCTGCAGGCTTATGAGCTGCATGGTTCACAGGCATGTAGTCATCAGCCGGTTACCTGCAAAGATGCAGCATGCAGGGTTCATACAGAGGTCATTGTAGCTCTGTAGGCTTTGCGCTTGCCTGCAAATGATGAAGCTGTCCTTGCCACGCTCCTTCCAGGCCCTTGTGATCCGGTACAGGCCGTCATATGTCTTCTCCCTGCCATGCAGATCAGCACCTCTCAGGGTACACCATGTGAAGCTACACTGGTCATGGGGAACTCATTTCATCTGGCCAAGCTGGGCTTGCTGATGTTACCCTGGCTTGGATGCTGTTGACATGTAAAGCTTTACAACCTCACGGCGTGGGAAGGTGCATGGGTTGTGCAGTGCAGGGCATGGGCTGTGGATTGAGACATCTGCAAAGGATCTTAGGTGTACATGTTTTCAAGTAGAAGATCACTGAAGAACAGGAGGTATTGGGAGGACACTTACACTCCAGCGCCTCGGCATACGCGCACAGGCGTTCCACGCTCAAAGGCAATCTTCAGGTTCAGGTTGCCTCGCACCCAGTCCTGGTCCTCCACCTGGAAATCAATGCAGCGGATGCTCATCATTGCGTCTTTATGTAAGCAGTATTGACCTGTCACCTGGGCAACATAAGGTATACCGCGGCATGGCGGGGTTGGTTCGGGTCTCTCAAACAAGGCAAGAGCGTGCTGACCTGGACACCATTCTTCTGGCCGCCCTGGCCAGTGTAGATGATCTCCTTCTGGCCATCAGCATCGTCCTTGTATCCCCCAGACAGCACGATGGCATACACCGGGTCGTTTTTCCTGCGCAGCAGAGATGAGAACATGCTGAGTACCTGAGATAGCAGCATGTTGAGCTGTGGTCAATGGTCAAGGCATGTGGACTAGCCTTCTGAGCATGCCAGCCACAACAAGGGCCCAGGTATTTGAGGTTGCATCTGGTCAGGTGTTGTGCATACATATTCACTGGCGGGCATGTCAAATTGCAGCAGGCGCATCTCGCTGTAGCAGAGCAGCGAAGGTCAGACTGTTCTCTTCCGGCGAGATGTGCCTGCTGAATTCAGGTTGGCTGGCAGCGTGCAGTTAGAAAAACAGAAGCTCACAGGTAGTAGATGCCGCCGGCAATGTTGCAGTGGATGCCAGCAATGGCCAGCTCGCCCTTGTTCCGGAATTTGTCGCCGGCCTTGAACCCGGGAATGTGCCCGACCTTGGCCAGGGGCGTGCCTAGCTCCACCTTCTTGTCCTTGAACCCCCTCATGTCCTCCTTTTTCTGCACATGCAGTGTCACGCATGAGATCACCCGCTGCTGAGGCTGTTGCGCAGGATGCATGCATACTATGAAAGCAGCATGCACACAGGTGGTTTGCCCAGAGGTGCACTGAGCTAGTAATCTGCATTTGCAGCACAGGAGCGTCTTGCTGCTGCATGATAGTGAGGCCTGCTTCTCAAGACATCACTGCATGATGGCGTGCATGCTGTGCCAGGTGGCGCCAACCTGGCCTTGGGCCTTCAGCTCAGTGCAGTAGACCCTGTATGCCTCCAGGCGCTTCTGGCTAGCCTCAGCCTCCTCCGCCGTAACCTGCAAGGCCACTCGCGTCTGGTCAGCAATCTCGGTCACCAGCCCTCCAGCGCTCTCTCTTAGAGCAAGAAGTCTGGCTTAGACGACATGGCAATCTTTGGCTGAACAAAGAAGGCATACAGTATTCTAATGCACAGACCTCTGACAGCAACCTCTGCCAGCTTCAGTACAGGCACAGGCATGGCGCATTAAGGCGCCTGCATGCGAAGCGTGGGAGGCTCCACAGCAAGCATGCCATGCAGATGACAGTCTAGCAGGGCAGTCTGAGAGGCGCTTGAAAGTTCCCACCTCATGGGGCGTGGTCAGGTTGTACTCGATGTTGACGCGCGCGATGTCCTCCTCAGAGGCGCCCTGCAGCTCCTCCTCGGGAGCAACTGGCTCTCGAGGCGCCTCTCCTGGCTGCCCTTCAGCTCCAGGTGCTGCCGGCAGGATGGACTTGCGGGCCTTCCCTGTGCGTTTCGCTGGCGGGCCCAGATTGGACTTTGCTGGGGGCGGATCAGGATTAGGAGGGCCCATTTGCTTGGAAGGGTTGTGGCCCTTCCTGGCTGTGATTAGTGTCCTGGCCCCGCTCCTGCCAGCGGCGCTCGAGCATTCTCCAAGCCCTACTGCTGGTCCATCAACATCCTTGAGCAGGCATGCTGCGCCCGCCTCGCCTGACGCCTCATTGGCGTGAGAAGCAGGCTGCTCTGCTGCTGCGCCCTGTGCATCCTCATGCTGCGCTGCGGCTGCGCTGGCGGCAGGCTGGGATGGTGTGCTGCTCCCAGAGCGAGCAGGCTGCTCCATGGCTGTATCTTCAGGCGCAGGCACGGCTGCAGGCCTGGCGCGGGATGCTTCGCAGCCGTTTCGCTGCAGGTACTTGGGCGCAACCTGCACAGCCACATCACAATATAGTTGTGTCGGAAATTAGCTTTGTTGTACTGAAGCCGCACAGCATACAGCTGTAATGACAGCCTTCATAGTTGGTTGACAGGCAAGTCGAACTCTGAAACCCTCAAGGTGGCAGCTCAAGGTGGGGCAGGCCAGGGCCTGAAGCCTTCCTCACCTTTGGTGGAGGGAGGGGCTCGAAGTCGTCGTCATCCGCTTTAGATGCGTCGGCTGCATCTGCCATCACCTGGTCTGCAGCCTGGCCCTGGGCTTCGGGCACGTTTGCACGCTGCTGCTTGGCCCCGCTGTTAGTGCCGTTGCAGGGCGCGACATCCGGGATGCCAGCCTCGGTGGCTGTCCTCTTGGCGCGAGATGAACGAGCCTTGGCATTACCATTATGCTGGGAGGAGTCGGTAGCTCGCTGGCCGCGCTTCTTTAGCTTCCGCGGTGCTGGTGCCACAGGTTGAACAGGCACTGCATGAGCAGCCGAGAGACCATCAATGCTGAAAGCAAACATTTCAGATATATGTTCAGCTTACGACATGGGGTCCTTCCCCATCGCAGAGGCTCAAGCTGCGCATCAACTTTGAGAACATCAAAAACGAGCAGGGCTTTCAGCAATCGTTGTCTGCAGCTAGCAAAGCAGTGCAACGCATATATCTATAAAACTCACCATCATCCTTGTTCATATACATATACAGCCTCGACGGGACCAGGATTCCATCCCCCAACTCCTCTGCTGCTAAGCAGGTCTTTGGGGGCTCCTCTCCTTTCTTCCTATTCAGAGCATGCGCCAGCTTTATTGGAGAAGCCATGCACGCAGACATCTTGCCTCTTCACATCGCTCTGGCCAGGGAGCTCCAATGAAACATTCAGTCGGAAGGAGCAAAGCATGCGTGCGCAGCAGCTGATGAATGAGTCAAAGCTGACTCATCCCCTTGTCCTGCTGATTGCGTCTTCACGGTGGGACATCGCGCATATACGCCATGTAGTGCGCCTCAGATATATCCGACCTTCAAAATCTTCAGATGAGCTCGAGGCCCGCTCAAATGCTGTAGCCCGTCAGAAATGGGTGCTATGTCGGAACCTTGTTGTGCGCAAGGCTGAAGCCTCAACTAGCTTCGGCGTTAGGTTCAAGCTGAGAGATGTTTCTCTTATTGTGACAAATAATGTACAATAGCCTCTGCGGAACGTACGGGTGCTGCCTTGCCCTCCTTTTACTAGGGATCAGGGCAGCTGGTGCTTGCACAGAGATCCACCTTACAGGAGCTGGCTTTGCGGCAAATGCAGTACATTTGCTTCACGCATATACCTTATTCTCCCAGAACAATGGAACGATGTACGTGAACAGCACAGCCTTCGAGTACAAGTGCTCACATTCGGGAGGGTGGCACGACTTCTTTACATTTGATGGCTCAAACGGCACCGTCGAAAACGTCGACAAAATGCCTCCTGGAGAGGCCTGCGCGCAGTACAGCTTCGAAGACGTGGATGTTTTGCTAGACAAGATGAAGTACGACTGGTTCTCCGTAGACCAGAACGCAGCCAAGAAGGCAAGTGCAGAACCCACCTCATGCCCTCATCGCGCTTTCTCAGCAGATTACGCTGTGCTTTACGGCTACGCTCCTGCAAGCTCAAGGAGGAACACTGCAGCTGATGCTTGGGGGCTTCACTGGCTGAAGTCCTGCTGCAAATGAGTGAGAGCATCTGCTGGCACCCCAAAGCACTGAAGCTGTGTACGGTGCTGTGTGCAGATCTGGAGGTTCAGAGACTGGGTCATAGATCAACTGGAGCCTGTAATGGAAGAGCTTCGTGAGATGCCAGGCCCGCGCATGGCATTCCACATCCGGGGAGGGGACAAACTCTCAGAGGACGTTGCGCTGGTATGCATTCTCTCATAAAGCTCTCTCATCACATGCTGTGCTAGCAAAAAAACAGGCCTGATGCTGCGTCCAATGCCTCTCACCCGCATGCAAGCATGCATGTTATATACGTTCAGCTTGCCCAGAGTGCAGGCCTTTCCCCGCACTGCCTGTGTCTCCTAGGCGGTCACTGCTGATCTTTCCGCATGGTATCTGGTGTGCGCGTATAGGACAGCTTGAGTGACATTGAGGCTGCTGATGTTGCAGGCGCGCAAGACAACTCGGCCAAAGGACTTTGTCAATGCTCTGGCAGATGCGTACCCAGAGGTCAAGGTGCGGCGTCATGCCTGCTGTCCAGATGTAGATAGGGGCTCCAATGCCTTGTTGTGCGATCTCATCTGTTCCCTCATAGTGCTTGCTGCGTTGGCTGCAAGGCATCATTGCTACGTGTGGCCTGGCTGCATCATGAATGATCATGCGCCCTGTCACTCAAATCCCACATTTGCCACATTTTGGGCCTCCTAAAGGCCCCATCATTGATACACACTGCCACCCTGCGACTATTGTGCGCAAGGAATGGAATTGCATCCTGCTTGACAGAGCTTTTCACCAGTACAGGATGTGTGCCCTTCTCCAGCTTAATTGATGATTCTCAGCCGGGCCTGCTGACTCTGCAAAACGGAATGCAGGGAGGGACATGCATCATGGTTGGGGATGACCAGAAGTGGATCAAGGAGGCCGGAGAGATTGCTGTAGCCAAGTACGGCTGCAAGATCTTCTCGAAGACGCTGTTCCACATCCCCACAGGCGGCTCGCACGACCAGAGCACCTTCAACCATGAGAACTTTGAGACCAAGTGCGCTGGTGAGACCACTTGCAGCCTGTGACTGACTTCCTCTGCATTGCTATAGAGATATTCCGTTTTCCTGGCATCACTATGCCCATCGCCAGTCACGCCCTTTGCAGAGCTTCGTGTGAGTCAGCTTATTAAGGACAGAATAGTCCAGCTGGCATATTCCTTCTGCAGCAGACAGCTGCTGGCTCACTATCACCATGCCTCTACCTTGCAGCATTGTTTGTCAGTCGTTGCTGGCATACGATGTCTGTCCTGGTCTATTCAGAACTTGCTTGGTGTCAGCATGTGCTTTGCTCAATACCCAGTAAAACTTCTGACCTTCCCGCAGGAACTCTTCAATTCATACTAGACATTGAGATGCTTACGCATGCGGACTACTTTGTGGGGACCACAAACTCGGGCCTGCCGCATGTGGTGGACGTGCTGCGTTTTGCTGTGTACAACAAGGACAGGGCAAGCTTTGTAGATGCCTCATTGCGGCATAATGACTTTGGGTACCGCGTGAGGCAGTATTGGCGTGCCAAGGCGGAGAGCGCAGCCAGGCGGGTGCTGCTCATGGTCCCGGGCAGGGCACTGAGGGCAGACTGGGCACAGCGTCACGCGCCGCAGCACAGGCGACAAAAGCAGCGGTGGTCCTAGCTAGGCCGCTAGGTTGTGCTTGTGGATTTTGGCTGATTTTGATTGGCCCAGAAGGGCTGAAATGGCAATACTTCCCTGATGTTGCAGCCCTGTGACGAGAGGCTACCCCCTTATGAGCTGTATGAAGTTCTGGGGAGAACATGGACAACGAACTCCGAGTGTGGCTAGGAGCGGTGTGCATTGTCAACTCCAGAGAATCTGTTGCCTAGAGCCACTGCGTGAGTGTTGGTTGATCTCAAGACACTGGTCATGACCCGTCGCTGTAAGCAAAGGCTGTGCAGATGATCACCGGTGAATCTCAGCACAACTTCCATTGTCAGACTACTTCAACAGGCTACAGCAGCTGGCAGCGCTGCTTGGTATGCATGTTCACACACACACATGCACCAGCTCTTGAGGAGTGGTGCTGCATATCCAGATGAATCTAATGAGCTTCATGACCTATCAAACCTCCTGCTGGTATTACTTATAGCTGTCATGATTACCAAGAATTTAACGTAGCCTTCAGGTTTCAGAAGCTCTCAGGTCAATTAGGTTCTTCCTTAGGCCGTTCCAGCATGTTTCTTTCAGCACATGTGTGCGTTTTGCAAAGCGAAAAGCAGCAACGTCGTTTTTTGGGACCAATGGACAGCTGCTCCACAAGGCTTCTCCTGATCAACTCTAGCTCCAGAGCTTGAAATAGACGGCTACAATCTCATCCGCTGTGACCATTTGCTTGGCTATCCATGAAAACCCTCCATTCCAGGTAACTTTTATATGCAGCACCTCTTTAGCCCAGCCTGCCTTGGACGCCCTCTGAGGGTTCTTGGGCAGGCTGGGGAACTGAGCTACATGTGAAAGAGCTGTGCATTGGCGAGGTGTTGCAAAGATAGTTTGTGCCATAGTTACTGCCCTAGTGCAGCCACTTGGACGGCATATGTGCACCACCAGTGCCCACCATGCCTTGCCAGATCACAGCGCCTGCTGCGCTATCTCTGGGCGGGATCCTCTCCCTTGGCCAGGCGCACATTGCCAACGCCATACTTGACGCTCAGCTCCTTCATGGCCTTCTCCTCCGTCTGGATGGCCCTCATTGGGTGCGGCATCGGCTTGTCCTGCATGAAACGGCCGCATCAAGAAACATGGTTCTCCATGCACCCTACTGGGGTACCTGGTGTCTTCTTTGTACTTTGGAGTGGTTGGATGTTTGAATCATGGTGGCATCAGATCTGAGCCACACTGGCTTGCCCACAGCAATGCAACGAAACCTGCTGACAACATGTTGCTGATGCTACCTGTGGCTACTACACGGCCTGAGGCTGGGATTAGCTTACCGGCACAAACCATTTGGACTGCTGCTGGGAGCCTGGGCTGTAGGCATGGCCACGCCGGGGGTGACCACTGGGAGAGGTGCCAGCGGGGAAGCTCGCCCCAGGAGATGTGCCCAGCACCGGCGCTGCGCTGTTGACGGCAGAGGACTGCGTGTTCCTGCACACAAGTCATGCTTCAGCAACAGCTTGCCATATTTAGGAAACCCCAGACACACTAGAGCCCTAACTCCTAGGCGCAATGCTGAAGCAGCAGCTCACGGCTCTCATGGTGCCTATCGCAGAGAGGCGCAAGGCTTAGAGACAACAGCAAGGGATGGCATACACTACAGTGCCATCTTGATGCACTCCTGGCAGGGGCAGGACAGATGGAGGATAGGGACTAGTGGAGGAAGGCCTTACCAGGAGCTGATCTGGTTCATGTACTGGCCGGGGCGGGAGGTGGGGGAGGCGCCTGCAGCGCCCCAGCTGCGGCTCATGTTGTCCCGCAGCTGCTGCTGCTCCGCCTGCATGTGCTAACTCTCGTCAGACATCCCACACAGATATTGAGTCTCCTGCTGTTCTTCCTGACCCAGCACAACTCAATTGCTACTATGTCGGATAAGCTCCGATGGTCCTCGACAGTCTGGGGACTCAAATTGAGACCGTTACAGACATCCCCGCACCCTTCAGCTGACTGTGTCTCAGGTACGGGAGAAGATAAGGCTACTTCTGGCATGTCTGGGATCTTCACAAGGGTGTGCAGAGAGCTGTGCGCACCTGGATGTTGCGGAAGCTGGGTCCTGAGGGGGGACTGGTCCCCTCAAGTGCGGGCGGGGGGCCGCCGGTGCCCCAGGCGGGCGGCTTCTTGGCGAACCCGCTGCCCGGGCTGGGCTGCACCTCTATAGGCGCGCTCTTGCGCACGAACTGGCTGAGCGGGATACGCAGGGAGGAGCTGAGCATGCTGTCTGTGGGCGAGTCCAGCTCTGGGAAGGCGGCTGCACCGGCAGCTGTCCTGCTGATGGACTTGCTCCGGCCAGAGGACATGCTCAAAATTGCCTGCACAAAGCAGAGCCTTGCTGACTTGCATTTTCACATCAGTAGATTGCCCTTGCACTGGCATTGCTCTGCAACCAGCATAATATCCCCCACAACCCACATACTCGACAATGGGTGCAGAAAGGCCAATAATTGCGGCCCTTTTGTGCATATCCTGCATGCTCGCATCAGCAAAAGGCTTTGAGCAGTCACGATACTCTGCAGACCGCTAACTGATATCCAGCCTGCGTGTGTCTCTGGATATAGAATAAGCAGTCTCAAGGTATCAGTGAATGCTCCTCTGCCATAGCAATTGACAAGATCCCTACCAGCCTCACGCAATGCATTCTGCTTGAATGCTAGAGAGTATCACCTGACTTCCAGCAGCCTCCTGGTCCTGGATGGCCCGCAGAGAGGCGGGCGTGGTTGGGGACGCTCCCGCCAGTCTCCAGGGCGCAACCTCTCCCGAGGCTCGGGGCGCCGGCTTGGGCTCTGGCGTGGCCGGCCTTTCCAGTCCGCCTGCATGCATGTGTCCAACATGAGCGCTGGACATTTGGCGCACCAGGAAACGCATCAGCAGCTAGCATGGTCCATATCGCTGCTGGTGTATGTACAGGGGCAGCTTTTCCATGCAGTAGGACACTTTGCGGCCATGATCCAGCGACCACAAGATCTCTGAGACTTGCGCACCTGCGAGGAACATGGACAGGCCGCCCTTGCGCTGCTTGGGCGCCTTCTTGCCGCTGGACGTCCTGCCCGCGCTGCTGAGGTCGCTGCTGGAGCTGCTGACAGGCGTCGTCATGCTGGCAATGCTGGGGCCACCCGTTGCTGGTGTCCTTGGCGCCAGGTTAGAAGCCTGCAAGCAACAATGAGCTTGTGAGGTACGCCTATCAAGTCCCAGACACAGGAACACCATGCTGCATATCCAGGATGTAGGGTCCAGATGCTTCAAACAGTGCAGCAATACACTCCAGACAATATGCAACACTGAATGTGCATCAGGTGGGGAATTATGGCATTCATGTTCCAGATGGTTGACAGTCATACCTGAGTGGATGAGGAGCTGGCCCAGAAGCCATGCTGCTGCCTGCCAGGGTTAGCTGATGCAGTGGAGCCGCACATTGCTGGCCAGGCAGGGGGCGATGCTCCCTCTGGCGACCTGGATGCCAGCAGGCTGCCCTGAGATGGGCAGGGCGGGCTGCCCCCAATGCTCATCATGGGCTGCCCACTGCCCGCCTCCTCTGGCTGCGCTGGGGTGACCGCGCTGGCTGCTGAATCTGCCACCTCAGGGGCACTGCTTTCAAGAACTGCTGCGGAGGGCACCCTGCTCATGCTCCTGGGTGTGCTTGGCTCTGACGGTCCCTGCAACCACAAGCAAAAGTAAGAATCATGCCACACTTGCGATGCAGCCTTGGGAGAGATGAGGCAATCACCTTGCTGGCCAGCACGTCTTATGTTAGCAGGATGGCTGGCATGGAAGACAGCCTGTCCTCAGAGGGATGGAAAGGTACAAATAGTAGGAACACTGCAATATAAAAATGGGCACAGAAGAAAGCAGCTCTACAAACATACCCGGTGGCGCCGGCGTCTGCCACCTCCTGAGGGCTGCCTGCCTGTGCTGCTGCCGCCGCCAGTCTGCTCATCCAGCTTGCGGGCGGCTGAGTCAGACTTGCCCAGGGTGCCCACACCACTGCCCCAGCTGCTGCCCAAGACATGATCCTGACCGGTGCCTGCAAAGCACACGACTGTGTTGACCTATCTACTCCTGTCACGTTGCACATGACACTGATGGAGATTGCACCTGTATCATGAGAAATGCCACCTGCTGTGGATAGCTCCCTTTGTGCGAATGTTTCCGGTATACGGCCAAGCACATGTGTCTGTGCCAGAACACCGTACCTTCTTTGGCAGCGGCCAGGAGGGCTTGGACCTCTGGCAAGGGCGTTCCCTGCTCCAGCAGCGCCAGCGCAGACTCCAACAGGGGCTTGGCTGCTATTTTGGCTAGTTGCTGGGGGTCCAGCGCTGCCCCCCGCATCTCTAGGCCGTCTATCTGCTGCACCTTCTTCTTCAGGATGCGGATCTGCATCACAACAGCAGAAGCCTCAAATTTTGGACCTGCATGCTACTCTCTGAAAGCCTGGGCGTATCAAGCTCTGGGTCTTGCACTGGATGCACTCTGTCAGCTTGCTTGACCTGAAATGTAATCGTTTGACATGAATATGAACGCGGCTTGGAGCACGTAGCTTGGCCAGCATACACCAGAAGCATACATCAGCTCAGCGGGAGGCTGCAATTGATTTGGTTCGAGCTGTCATTCAGGATCAAGGTAGCTCAGACCGGACCAATAGCAGCTCTCGCAGGTCGTGATGTGTGACAGGTGGCTCTAATCACACTGTGGAAAATGCCTTCTGGCCTGCTCGACCAGTATGGTGAGTAAAGGTTATCTGACCTGTCGGGAAAGGGCAGCCTCTTCAGAGGCCTCTGTCTGGTTCCTGAAGCTACGCTCGGCTGAACCGTAGGGCGTCTGCCCTGTCGCCATTGAATGATGCACACTCATGTCCTCGCCCGCACCCATGCCTGTCACACATAGGACGATGTCACGAAGGAGGTGCTCCATGCAAGGAAGTGCAACCTTCCAGGCAGCAGGAAGACACAGACACAAGGCTGACATCCTTCATCATGATGTAAACCCATGCTACCTTGCAGGCGGGCCAGATCTGATGGAAGCAGCATGAGGGTCTTAGAAACTCACTGTCTGCTTGGGGCGAGGCAGAGGCGCGGGGGTTCTGCAGGCGCTGCATCTCCTCCAGCTGCAGGAGCACGTGCTCTGGCAGCATCTCAAAGGTGCCCCGCGACTCCAGCAAGACCGCATCCAGGTTTGCAAGAGCGACCTGAAAGCCACCCACGCAATCAGTCCCCAGGCGTCTGGTATCCACGCATACAGGCTCACTCGAGCACAGCTGAGAGACTTGCTCTAAAATGCCTTTGAACGATGGGCAGCATGCTTCTCCATCAAGCATCTGCAGGTGGGTACACTCAGACTGCACCAAATGAGGACACTGCCAGTAGTCCTTTGATGAGGAACTCTGTAAAGAAATGAGTAGCTGACAGTCAGGTGCAAAGCGCCTGTCACTCACCGCAAGGCTGTGCTGGCGCAGCAGCTGAGCGCCCGCCGCATCAGCAAACTCCAGCAGAGCAAGCGCGGTGCGCGGCTCTACCATATTGCGCGCCACTGTTTGCTCGCACAGCCGCTGCAGCGTGGGCACATTGCAGCGCTGCCGCCCGTCTGCCGCGCTGGTTGGCCTGCACAAGCCATTGCCTGATGAGGTCCCCTGAATTGCATAGACAATTACCCATAAAGATGTGGGTGCTTTGCGGCATCAGCTGCCTGAGATGTTACTGTGGTGTGAATGCAGTCACCTGACGCGTCCCTGCCAGTCAGTGACTGACTGGCGAGGAATGTCAGGTCAACACATTCCAATTGGCAGATGAATTGTAGGGGAGGTACTTGCCTGGATCCGGGTCCAGGAACTGCCTCGAGGCTGCGCCAGTACGCTGAGCTGTCATTGCGCGGGCGCGCCTCAGCTGCGAGAAGACCCTCCAAGCTATCTAATGGCCCAGAAAGAGCCTCTGAGAACACCATGCTGGAGTCCCTATCGCTGAGGCCGCTCATGGGCCGAGAGCTAAGGGACTGAGCCGGCGCTAATCTGGCGCACATGCTGATGGGCGCGCTGCACCAGGACTGCAGTGCCAATGAATGCTTCTCCCCGACTGCTGCCAGGGTCACCCTCTTCACACCCTCAACCCTGCATGAAATAGACACACCCTCAGACGCTGCTCCTGAGGCCATTTTCAGATGTCCAGCATTCCTTAGCCTGCCTGCCTCTCAACCATAGCAGCCTTCTCAGCGATATTTCTACAGGCATTGCACCAGCCATTTTTGGCTCTGGCTTGCCTGTCATCAGCGGAAATGGGAAAGAAGCCTACCGCTGTGGCAGGATGCGCTCGTTGAGGGCATGTGCCCTCTCAGCCTTGCGGTTGCGCTTCCCGAGGGCCGCAGGATCCGGCTGCCCGCCATCCTCTGATAATGTGCGGGGAGCCCTGCGGGCAGGCCCCTGCCCACTGAAGCTGCCCGCGCTGAGCTCTGGACGGCTGTGGGCTGCCCGGTCGCCCCCCGACGGCGCCCGGCTGCCCATGGCCTGGCTGACGCGGTCCCCAGTGGGAGCTCCCCGGCTGCTTGCCAGCTCAGCCGGCTTCGACCAGCCCTCCCACATGTAGATGTCGCCCTCATCTGTTACTGCTGCTGTCCGGTACTTGCCTGCAAAAGCGTGCAGGTGCTCTAAATTTATGACAGGGTACAGCGGCTCTTCTCAAAGCAAGAACATTGAGCAGGGCGTGACATGCCACGGCATCACATGCCATACGACAATGGCTGTAGTAACCCCTCACTTGCAGACTCTTCACATGCTTACACATGAGATTGCACCAGGCAAGACAAATGGTTACCTGCAGAGATAGAGACGACCCGCTTTCCAGCTAAGGGACCTCCGACTTCTTGGACGTGTAGCCCCGGATCAGCGCTGCGCCACGCGAGCACTGCCCCCGACTCATCTAGGCATGCAGAGTGCGCAGCACCTGCCGCAGGACAACTTGTAAGCCAGACATCTTGACTAAGCATGCGCATCACAACATCAGGTGACCCTCGTGACCTATGCCTGCCTCAGAGAGGTCATCAGAACAGAGCTGTAGCACGACACATGCATCTGGCCTGAGGCATCAGGAGTGCAATGCCAGAGTTATGCATATAGTTGATGACTGCTTCAGTGCACGACAGTCACACCTGCACAGATGGCTGCTGCCTGGGGCTTGGAGACCTGGCTCTGGCCCTTGTGAAAGACAAGCTCCCACCCGGCTGCATTGCCCTCTGGCGCTCCACTCCTGGCCACATCCCTGGCCCCTGCAAATGTCCGCCACTGTGTCATGGTGGCAATGCACAGACAGGAATATGCTTCACATGCTAGCATGCCGTCAGGAAAGATGTGATCTGCATATCTGAGTAGGCGGTGTGGTATGTCTCATGACTACATATCTCCCCTGAGAATTTGATTTCATTACCGGTGCATTGAGCAAACCTGCTAGCTGAGCCCTCGCAGCAAAATAGGGCATCTGCTCTGAAGGGCACAGCTAGCAGACCTGAGCACATTCTAGACTCGAGCATGGCATGAAGCCCACCTGCAAGCTGCACCCTCTTGGGCGTAACGACCTTGTGGCCCCAAGTGTGCACATCCCCTTCTGCTGTGAGCACCACTGTGTGGCGCTTGGCAGCTGCGACTGCCGTGATGCCCTTGCCCTGCAACACAAGAGACAAACCCTTCAGTGGCTGCGTTCATACTCTTCACAAAAGTAGTGAACAGCCGTCCAAATGTGTCAGAGAGACCGCCCTGCATCACAGCACTTGCCATCCTGAGCCGGCGGTCAAGCGGCTCAGCATGGCGGGGTAATATGACCCAGGGCTGCCTACTACAGGACGAGGTTGCCGGCAAACATCAGTCTGGCGCAGGGCTAATTCCCATGGGTTCCACAGTGCAAGGCACAGCATCGGGCAAACTCCGAGCAGGATCAGAGAAGGTACAGACTCAACTAGGCAGGATGACAAAATGTTGAAGATGACGGACTCTGATGCGGGGCTCTGCATTGCTGGAGGCGCGGAGGTACAGCTACAACCTAGGCAGAGTGATGACAGTTCGAAGATGACAGACGCAAGGCTCACCTTCATGGCCTCCACTATTCGGGGCACTGCATTGCTGGCAGAGTCGGAGGTGCCGTAGCCCAGCTGGCCCTGCAGATTGCAGCCCCAGCTATACACGTGACCGCCCTCCAGCACCGCCACTGTGTGCCTGTTGGCTGCAGCTACCGCCGCCACACGCTGCTTAATGCTGGCTACCCTGCGTGATGTCACCTCCCCTTAGCTACTGGTTCCACCTTATATATAGGGACCCATGAAATGTCTCAATCTTTGATAAGACTTTGCCTACGACGTGACGTCGCCCTGGGCAATCTATAAAGAGGAGCCCAAGAGATGTTTGTGCAAATGCTTGTGTCAAGCTTATAGTGAGTGCCTCTCTACTTGGAACCCGAACTCCCTGTTTGCACAACAGCAAGGCGGTGTACCAAATTTACAAGCACTTTAAGCTCCAACCTCTATATGAGCCCTGAGTCCTATATGTATACTCCTGCATGCAATCTCTCTAGAGCAGGAGCCCACCTGCGCGGGATGGGCTGGGTGTCCACAGCAGGGTAGCCCAGGCGGCCGTCCCTGTTGGAGCCCCAGGTGTAGAGCTCCCCGCTGCGCGTGAGGGCTGCGGTGTGATGCTTCCCCGTGGCGACCATGGCAATCGCCTTTCTGCCAGGGATTGCCACCGGCCTCGGGAAAATGACTGCGCTCTCTCCACTGTGAATGTGGAACTCGGGGTGGCCTGCACAGCAAAGCCCCATGTCTCGGCAGATCCCAAGCCACTGTCCCAGAGGCATCTTCTACATTCCTTGAAACAAGCTCACACAGCGCGCCAATGATACCCTTTCCCCTGCTAGCCAATCCCCAATAAAGACGTCCGCCCCAGCTACGCAAATCGTCACAGTTGGTGGAATACCCGCCATGAGCATTGCAGGAAGTTAGGTCCATGGCATCAGTCTATGACCCCGAGATGCCTGACATGTGAGGGCAACACTTATACTCTGCAACTTGGGTAACTTACTGCCGCCCTGTCTCAGGTAGCTACACACTCCAACAGGGTCTCAGCAGAACATGTGCTCAGTGTGCCCACCTAGGCGACCGCCTCTGCCAAAGCCCCAGGTGAACAGCAGGCCCTCTCTTGAGACGGCTGCGCTGTGGAACTTGGCTGCTGCCAGCGAGTCGATGTCCTCGCCGTGCAGGTTCTCCACTCTGTAAGGCACCAGCTGCAGGCCCTCCACACCCGTGCCCAGCTGGTAGTTCGCCCCATTGCCCCAAGAAAAGACCTCTGTTGAGGTGCCTGCCGTCAGGTAGCCCTTGAGAGCCTTAGAGAGCAAATCAAGCGGCGTGCGCCCCTGTGCAGCAGACGGCTCAGGGATTAGCTGCGCATCATGACCTGTGAGCGAATCAGGGAGCATGTATCCATC
This sequence comes from Coccomyxa sp. LA000219, assembly GCA_000812005.1. NCBI lineage: Eukaryota > Viridiplantae > Chlorophyta > Trebouxiophyceae > Coccomyxaceae > Coccomyxa > Coccomyxa sp. LA000219. Next base: position 202,279 of record KN714654.1, on the reverse strand, counting down.
CCTCCAAGGCATAGTGCACACTCTGCACATGTGCATCAACAATGCTCATGTTGTCAGCTTATCTGTGGGCAGCACCGACCTCACATGACATGCTACAGAGCAGAGATTCCCGGCAGAACTTGTGTAGGAAGGCATATCAGTACCTTGTCGTCCTGGATGGATAGCTGAGCACCAGCATCCAGGAGCAGGGAAGCTGCTTGCAGATGTCCCCAGTACAGCGCGCGATGCAAGCTCGTCCTGCAGGACAAGACGTCATGGGCGCAGCTCCTTACATGACCATGACTGGATCAGCAAGCACGCTACAGGAAAGGCTCAAAATAAAACAAGGCTTTGCAGGTGCCTAAACGTCCTTGTTGAGTCACATGGAGGAAGAGCTTACCAGCCTGACTCTGCATCCTGTATATCCAGTGATGCCTTTGCCTCCAGTAGGCGCTCAAGAATGGGGATGGCATTCCTCCAGACCTGTGTCAGGCACCAAGTGAGGGGCAGCGTGGTAGTACTGTACCGTGTGAGTATGCTAGAAATACTTCTAGCCGCAGAATACCAGCGCCAAGATGCCAAGGCAGAGCATAAGGGGTCAGATGTTCAGGGTCAGCTGGCAGAGCAGCCTATCCCCCGTATAGCACTGGGCCATGGATATGGCAGCGTACCGCTACATGCAGCGCGGTGCTTTCTCCCTTGGCGAGCCTGGAAGACAGGGGCCACCGGTCAACAGAATATACCTTGCATACAGGAATGGCAAGTGAACGGACACATAAGCAATTAGGTCACGTAGCACGGCTGGATTGGCCATCTCAGCGGACTCAAAGCCGTTCCAAAGCACTCGCTAAGGTTTCAAGCTCAGATGGACAGAGTCCAGAAGCCAAATGAGCTGACATCCTCACCCATTCACGTCAGCAGAAGGCTGGTGCAGGGCAGCCTCCACTGTCTGAAGGCTGCCAACCCGTGCAGCATACGCCACGGACATAACGTCAAGTTTCACCCTGGCTGACAGAACATCTTTCAAATTGCCGAACGAGAGAGCCTAGAAGCTCTCCCCTGACCTGTGCAACATTGTGACGCTCTTGTGCTTCGTCAGAGAGCACCCATGCTCCCTGGCATCACATGTGAGGCCTAGATATTCCCAAGAATCTACCTGCCTGAAAGAAAAAGGAAGGCCTTTTGTTTACGCAGCATGACTGGCCATGAAGCTTCTCATTGGACAGCTGACACAGGCAACACGTGGCAGTGACGTCACCCCATGGGCGATCCTTGAGTCCTCGCGGAGAGGGATCTTCTGATGCTGACTTACTTTTCAAGGCGCCTGACGAGTGTTTATCACAAACAATCCCCCAACGGTCCCGTTCAAACTCCTTCAAACGAGACGTTAGTAGGGGAGGTGTGTAAAAGCCGAACGAAGTAGGGGCTGCTACTTTGTGAGGGGATCAGCCGAGCTGCACTTGTACGGAGCTTATCGTCCGAAGAGGTGGCGATACCTCTATCCGTCAGGTCCTTCACAGTCTCGTCATTTTCTGGAAGCTGACAAACCCTCCTGAGGCATGAGCTATCAGGTAAGGGCTACATCCTAGCCATCCTTAGTGCCCTGACTTAATTGCAGAATGTAGAATGTAGAAAATGCACCGTACAGCAGGGCTCACCTGCCCTCACCGCTTGCAGGACATTGCTCAGAGCGGCAGTGGAAGGGAGCTCAGAAGCTATGGCGACCCAGCAGACAGTGGATCAGAGAGGGTGAGACAAACTTGCCTTTCATAGAGACATAGAGTACTGAAGCTTGGCGAACGTGACCATGCAGAACATTGACTATGTTCCCCCATGCAGGCCATCAAAGAGCTCATTGCAAGGGTCTTCAGGCTGCAGACAGATGTGTCTCGGCTCCGAGCAGATGTCAACAGGATTGGCGGCCCAAGGGACACTGTTGACCTCCGGCACAAGGTGTGCAACCTACTTGATGAAGTTTTCCTCTACTGTGCTGCGGCTGCCTGCCCTCTGTGCGCATGACCCTTTCCACATAAGAGTGTTGACAGTGTGTTTCAGGATCTTTATGTGACGAGGTGTTTCGGCTAGAAAAAGACGTTGAGCAGCTGCAAATCCCTGTCCAGGTGGGCTCCTTGATTGGGAGGCTGCAGGAAGACGCCAAGGCCATCAAGAATGACCTCTCAGCAATGCACTCCCAGCACAAGAGCAGGCAGACCTCCAAGATTCTCAGCGACTTTGAGGTAGGACTCCTTCAGTTTGCTTGCCTATCGCCTATTGTGCTGGTCACATACCATCCTCTTGGTATTGCTACGTATTGTCACATGTCTTGTCACAGGACTCGGGACGATCTTCAATCAGGTCACAGAGTGCATGAGTGCCGCTGCATCTGTGTGAGACCTCAGTGGACATATGTGTGTGCAGGCAGCTCTGAAGGACTTCCAGGCCGTCATGAAGGCAGCAAAGGCCAAGGAGGCGGTCAGCCTGCCCAAGCAGCCCGTGCCTGCCCAGTCACGAGCGATGCCAGACCTCGAGAAGGGAGAGGGAGAGGGCACTGCAGAGCAGCAGGCTCTCCTGCAGGTGCACAGCCTCCCCTGACACCTCTCTTGACCCTGACGTGCCACCTCATGTGTTGCCAGGCCCACATCATCTGTGTCTGTCATCCTATTGCGGTTCAACTGCCTCAATTTTGGTGACAGGCGGCAAACACACCTGTCTGTCCCTGGGTGTTGGCACATGGTGGCTGCATTGCCTTGACACAAAGGCGCTCCTAGTATCAATCCCAGGCTTGAAGAGCCTCTGTAGCTCAGCTCAGCATAGCACGTCACTGGCGCTTTCCCTAATGCAAGTGTCGATGCGCAGGAGCAGCGGCAGGTGGAGTTTGCCCAGATGGACAACCAGATCACCTACAACGAGGCGCTCATCGATGAGCGCGACCAGGGGATTGCAGAGATCTCGCAGCAGATTGGCGAGGTCAATGAGATCTTCCAGGCAAGCCTCTGATGACAGGATCCTCAAGCCTGTCTTCTGTCTTCTCAAAAACTTGAAAAGGTTCTGCAGTGTACGCTAGTCAAATGTCCAAATCGTGTATCTGAGCAATTCCTCGGCTCTCAAGCATATGCCAGGCTGTACCCTTGTGCTGGCAATTTCAGAACCTCTGTTAACTGAGTTTCTGCGTGAGCTGTGGTGCCTTGCGCGTGGAGTGAAGTCTGTGTGATGGCGCTGCAGGATCTGGCGGTGCTGGTGAACGATCAGGGAGTGATGCTGGACGACATTGAGTCCAACATTGAGCGCGTGGCAGACCGCACCAGGGCGGCGGGCGGCGAGCTGCAGAAGGCGGAGCGCTACCAGCGGTCCTCCCGCAACAAGATGTGCATCATCCTGCTGGTGGTGGCCTTTGTCCTGGCTGTCATCATCATTGTGTCTGTGATCTAGGCTGTTTCCCGCACACGCAGGTGGCTGTCATGTAGCCCTCAGGGTGCAGAGAGGCAGCCATGTCCCAGTCAGTCCGCCTCGTCCGCCTCGTGCTTGAGCAGTCCATCACTCCTATGTGACAGAGCCCTCCCGCAACAAGATGTGCATCATCCTGCTGGTGGTGGCCTTGTGCTGGGAGCCATCATCATTGTGTCTGTCATCTAGCCCTAAGCTGCAGAAGGACAGCTTCGATTCATGGTCCCAATCTGCGCTCAGACAGTCCATGGCTAGCCCTCTCGCAACAAGATGTGCATCGTCCCGCTGATGGCGGCCTTTGTGTTGGCTGTCATCGTATTGTATCTGTGATCTAGGCGTCATGTGGACAGGTCTAGTGCGATCAGAATCAGTGTATGTGGTAGCCTGGGTAAGAGGAAATGTGATTAGTAGGGTGATGAGGCATTGAGTTGAGGCCCTTTGCACAGATGGTCAAGGCCTTCCAAACAGAGCTCTGCATGTTCATGGTGTGTGCGCTGTAGAGACAGCCACTCTAGTGCTGCTGCGTCAATGATGATTTTAAGTGGAATTCTAGGGATTCAGCAGACAGTAGGAGAGGGTCAAGTCACTTGGCAAGCAAGAGTCAGCAATTCCTGCATGACCATCAGTGATGCTCTGTGAGTGTGCATATCAAGGCATGCTTGGCCTACCAGAATGCCAGGCTCAATCAGTGAGGTGACGGACTACGACTGTCCAGTAGATTGGTATGCTCTGCTACTTCTTACACTACTTTGTCCATCCCATGCGGGCACAGCACACCACCATCACGAATGACTCGGTTGTCGCTTGACGTCACATCCCCATACTGTACAGCTGGCAGCTGCTCTCAGTCCTTGTCACGGTGCCAGAGACAAATCTGTGGCTCTCCCTTTCAGAGGAGGGTTCCACACATGCGCACTCCGGCTGCATCCACCGCTCACCGGTACTGCACACAATAAAGAATGGTGAATATTAGCAATGTCAGCACTTACAAGCCGCCCAACCAGAGGAGGCTGGCTAATAAGATATGCAATCCATAGCAGCAAGACACCACATGTGGAATCTGCTGAGCTCACTTGGGCACATGCTTGGGTGCAGTGCAGCAGATGGCGATAAGTACCTTGGTGAAGCCAATGTCCTTGGCGTACTCACGGAAGCACTGACGGCAGATGTTGAGTCCGTACTTGCGGATAAGGCCCCACTGGTTGGAGCACACTCGGCTGCAGGAACAGGAACAGCATCTCAGAATTGGCACCTGAAATTCCGCTGGCATTTGGGTAGACAGCATGATACATTGCAAGCACATGAAGCTGTGGTGCCGATCGCTTCGTTCTCATGTTCACACATTCCGGAGCGAGAGCACAGACAGCACGAGCAGCAGCTCACCACTTGCGGCCGCCCTTGCTGTGGTTCACTGGGTGGGAGTCCCACACCTCTTGATGTCCCATCGCGTCAGAAGCACTTTGACCACAGGGCAATAGACCCTGCAGAGGATACACTGGTTAAGCAGACGCTAGATTAGACACACCACAGCAGTTTTGTGCAGTCAGTAGGTCCCTCTTGCGCCGATGAGCAGGAGCAGCTGCAGGTAGATTTCTCACCTTCAAGTGCGAAGGAATTAGCAGCGTAAGAGCGTCAAATAGTTTGTAAATGGAGAGAATGGGGAGCCTCGCCTTCGGCGGCCTAAGACAGTCACCGGTGACGCTTCTTACTAAGAGTTTCGTTATGGGCAGCACATGCAGCGGTTACTGCCGATGAGCGACATATACGCCAGAAATTCCGCCAAATACATCTCATCCATATTCGTAAGATACTTCACGTCTTTGACTCTCGTCACATACGCTATAGGCATAGCGTCTACACCCTGTATCAGTCGTTTTGCTGCACATCCCTTATCAGATATCAGAGCCATAACCGTCTGAGTGCCACGCTGCACTTTCAATGACTCAGACGTCGCAGAGAGCACGAGTGTGAGCGAAACTCTTAACAGCCACTAGAAAGAGCCTAAGTATAAATCTGCGCTGCTCCACACTGTTGCTTCAATGCTCAGCAGCACATCTGGCCAGGCTGCCAATGTACACCGTGATGCCTTTGAGGAAGCCGTTCAGGACCGCTCTCTCAACCTCGCATGGGGCGCCCTCTGGAAGCGCCTCTGAGAGCTGCTTCAGATTTGTGTTGCGGGGCAGGAACAGGATCACGCCAGCCCCGCCACCTGCATGCACAAAACCTCACATACCATTTCCAGCTCAGCCCGCACATAAGGACTTGGGCTCATACATGCTGCACTGCAATTTTCCTCCTCCCATAGGAGTCCGACACAGAGTGGGAGCTGTGCAAGGTCAAATCCCTTTGCACAGGGTGGCGTGGAGTGATGATATGTTTGCATGCTGCAATATCTCATGAACGCCATGATGGATACCGCCGCATGCAGACCTCCCTGGCTATACGTGCTGTGCTTCAAAAGTGAACAGTACCAAGAGGAAGTGCATCGTACTCACCCTCTGGAAGCAGAGAGAAGGCGGAGGCCAGCAGCTGGTGCATGTTGCAGCCAAGGCCTCCAACATCTCTATCCACCTCAAAGGTGCTGGCTGAGTAGCTGGGACCTCCCCATGGAGGAGACATATAGACTGCATCCACCTGCAAAGGCCACCTGCCTCGTCAGTAACCCTCCATCCACTGCACACTGAGCGTGCCCAAGGATCTGCAAAGCATGGAATCATGAACAGAATGCCAGGGGTAGTACTGGTACACCATGCAGGTCCTGATGCCGCTGTCACACCTCATGGCTCTGATGAGCTGCAGGTCTGAGCTGCTTTGATTCTCCTGCTACCCAGTTCTATTGTGCGTATTGTGCGAATAGACGTGTTGAATATGGCGCTTGCCTTGAGCTGGTCTCGGAGGTCAAAGTAGTCAGAGCACAGGAGGTCCAAGCGGCCTGCCACGCCATACACCCGGGCGTTCTGCTGGGCCAGCTCAAGGCGCGGCAGGCAGTTGTCGATGCCGATCACATGCCTGCACCGCCGCGCGAAGTGCACAGCGTTCCCTCCGACCCCGCAGAAGGCATCCACCACCACCTTTCCAGCCACCCTCTCTGCACACCCACTATCCTTGTCAGTGCGTCTGCTCAGATGGCTACCCAGCAGTTTAGTAGACAATGCTGTCTGAGACTTCTCTTGATGGGACATGGGAATACATAACTGCTCATCAAAAGGGCAAACAACATGCAGAGACAGCAACAGCATTCATGACAGCGTGATTCAGCAGCACATGAGCTGAGTCAGTCGACACAGACATGACTCCTGGCAGTCACTCAAGCATGGTAAGAGATGAGCCTTGCACTGTTTCAGGCACTGTTTTATTTTGTACCACATGTGCAAGGCGGGACAGGCACCTGCATGGTGCAGGGCGATGACTTCGGGGGTGGCTGAGAACCAGCCCTCCTCGTCCATGCGCACGCCCTCATCATAGCGCGACCATAGGCTGTAGCGCTGCATCCAGTACTTGGCCACGCGCGCGCTCAGCTTCAGCGCCTTCAGCTGCTGCTTGTTCGGCGGATGGTGCCTCCTGCGTGGCAGACCAAGACTGTCACACCTTATACAAGAATCAGCGCAGGGGTGGTCCCGGTCTGGCGCTATGCATCAGTCTGCCATGGCTCTGTGCCCGGTCCTTCATAGCCTGAAGCAGTATTGCCACGGGAAGAGCAGCTGTGCGGAAACTGTGCAGAATTCTGCTGCAACGCTGAAGCAAGGCTGAAGGCAGCTGAAGTGATGCTGATCCAGCGCTGAAGGGTGCTGAAGCCCAGAGCACATGGGATCCCTCGAAGTGTGTTACTTCAGACCACATTCAGCATCAGTCCAGCAATCCCGGGCATTACAGCGGCAGGTAGTGCCATTTCATCTGAGAAGGAGACAACAGAGGAATTGTCGCAGCAGCAGGAAATGAGCACACCACTGGCGCTGAGCCTTTGTGGGCGTGTCCCTCTTCCTGGACCCTGCCTGCCCATGCGACTGCCCCCTCTCCTTCCCGGGCTCACTGGGTTCCACAATGCTCCTCCCGTTAAAGGAGATCACAAGCTGCCCTCGCGCATCCGCCATAAACTGCAGCTGCGCGATGACCTCACTGTCCTCGAGCTCTGCTGCAGCTCTGGGCAACTCACCGTCATCGTCGCTCTCAAAGCGGGAATGGCTGCCTGTAGGGGTGGGCAATCCCTGCAGCTGCCTCTTGCCTGCGTCTGGGCCCAAAGCTGCAGAGGACGGTGTCTGCTCTGCATCATGCCCACACCTTGCGCTACTGCCCTGAGGCGCTGTACTCTCTGGCTGTGGCTGCATGCTGGCATTCCCAGCATTGGGCTCAGATGCTCTGCCTGGTATTGCAGCCAGGGCTGCGCCAGCTGGATCAGTGCCTTGGCTAGTGCCAGGCAGGGCAGGCGTTTCACTGGGTGCCTGGGCTTCCCCATTCTGAGCCAATGCTGCAGGCGCTGTGTGGCCTGACACCGGCACTAAGACATCAGAGTGCTGCATGTCTGCAGCTATGCCGTTGCAGGCAGGAGCGAGCGAGGGCTGCTGCTCAGCATCGGCCTGTGCTGCGCCCACGGCTGCCCGCAGATTCTGGGCAGCTGGCGCGCTGCTGCTGGCCGCTACTGGAAAGGCCAGCTGCTGTGCTGTGTCCAGGACTGACGCAGCAGTACCAGCCGCAGGTCCTCCTTCCAGAGCTGCTGCACCATTCGACTGCTGTCTCTTTACGCTGCCCTGTCCATGCACACAGCATTCTTGCTACCTAGCAAGGAGGCACTGAGCACTGTCACATGCAGCAGGACGTTGACAACCTGCCTCGTACATATGCACATTGTATGTAAGCGATGCGGTAAGCCCAGCTGGTGAACAGTCAGCACGATTAAGGCAGCAGGAAGCACGATGCAGACCTTTCGGCTCCTCTGGCCCCCAAACTGTGTGGGCAGCCCCAGGACATGCAGTCCTGAGGTGTCCATCTGCTCATATGCATCCTCCTCCTCATCCCCTTGCTCTGCAACCTGGAATAGGTGCAAAGGTTGCAGTGTGTGTCAACAGCCAATGATTTAGAGAACACAATGTTGCAGAGAGCATTGCGCTGCAGAACTGCCAGATCATATTTACTGTTTTAACTACATGGGAAGGTGGCACACCTTGGGCGTTGCAGGGAAGGTGTTGGGAAGGACCCTGCAGGGCAGCAAAGCTCTGTGACGGCTCAGGTTCTCACGCAGTCTTGAGCCTGTGCCATGCCAGTGTGACATGCACTTGCACCTTGATAGTCTATGGCCTGAGCGCTGAGAGCGCTAAGTAAACCTGTGTACCTACCCAACGAGACCTATGTCTGTGAAGAAGGTCGTCGTCAGCAGGCAGGCGCCCACTTGATAGAGTCGTCTGTCATTTACATCCAGATCGGCTGGCGAATTCAGGTGGCTGCCGTCCAAGACTGGTCCTTTCAGGTGCAGATTGTCACTGCAGCTGACCATTATGCGGTACACGGCAGAAATGCATCGCAGCTCATTGTCAGAAACCTCAGCAGAGCCCCTCCTAGGTATTCAGTGGAGAGCTGAAAGGTGCGACATGCCAGAAGTGGGCCGGGTGAACGCAGTGTGCCGCCTCATATGCTACCTGCAGCTCCATTACCTTCCTTCTGCCTGGTCACTGCATCATCTGGGCGCGCTTGAGCACGAAGCGATGTGTCGGAAGATTGTAGAAGCTGCAACGGTTTCGGGGGAAGCTGCCGGGAAAGTTCGTGGTTTTTGGGGTGGGATCTGTAATCGATGTGTAAAGCATTCAAACGCCGCCGTCGATGCCCGCTGAGGCCTCCGGAGACTGCAGGCTCTCTGGAGCCTTCTACAGCGGTGGCAGGGACATCGGCGACTGTCATGGGGTCACTAGTGGCCAGAAACACACCTGACTGGGTGACCGGCTGCACTGGTCCGGCTGCACTGCTCAGATGCAGCAGGAGGAGAAGGAGATTTCTGCACAGAGGCTGGGTGACCGGTTGCACTGGTCCGGCTGCACTGCTCAGATGCAGCAGGAGGAGGAAGAGGAAGAGGTTGCTGCACAGATACATACTGGGCATCACTGCACTGGCTAGGTCTGTGGTTTCTGATGATGATGATGATGCAGCAGTGGGTTGTGTGACAGCACTGGGCAGTAACAGTGTGCGCGTGCCTGCTGAGCCGTGGTATGGACCCGCTCTGGCAGCAGGACTGGGGCCTTGGAGAGGACTATCAGGACGGTCTGCAGCAATCAATTACAACACTCAGTCACACAACTATGGGCATCGTCTGACACATGACTATCCTAGACACCCTCCTCCTGCAGCACCTGCAGCTGCATTGGCTGCACCTGCTGCTCCTGCACCTGCACTAAGTGTGCATCCATGTATGCCTGATAGGCTGCGATCATGCTGTCTGTGGGCTGCGGGGTCCGGTTCACCGCATGGCAAAAGTGCTCCCTGAACATCTCATGCAGTGCTGTCTGATGCTTGCAATCCTCTCTGAGGCGCGCATTCTCCTGTGCCAGCTCTGAACCCCGACCTGCCCAATAAGCACTGTCTGCCTGCAGCGCCTCGATGTCCCGGTCCTGCTCGTTTATCTGAGCCTGCTGCGCTAGCATTTCCTGCCTGAGGCTCTCCATCTGCCTGCTCACCGTCTTCATGATAACTATCAGCCTAGTGAACACATCCTGGAAAGTGTCCACCTCCGCCAGGAGTTGAGAAGCTATCCTGTGGGTGTGAGCCGGCCCGGCACTCACAGATAGCAGGCCTATCTTACCGGTGCAATGCTCTACATGCTCACTGAAGAAGGCACTGATGCCAGCCAGCACCTGATCAGGGTTCATAGCCATGCCTCCACTCCTCCTAGTCCTGCAGCAGCCGTGGAGGGACGGCTGCTATGATCCTTTCCAGGAGCTGTATATTCTCAGCAGCTCCATCGACGGCACTCTTGATGCCAGGCAGGACCAGTTCCGGAGTGGTCTTTATGTTAGAGGCAGGCAGCTGTGTAGCGATGGTCTGCACCACCTCATCGGTATACTGCAGTGTCATGCACTGTACCTTGAGCAGACCGACATACTCCTTGACAAAGTGCAGCGACAGGCTGTCCATTGGGCTTCACAGCACTGGGCAACGCGAAGAAGCTGGGCAAGGGCGCGCTGTGCGCCAAGATCCATCAGCTGATGGGCACCACAGGCAAGAACCCCAAGGTCGCAGGCAAGCGCTGCTAGATCTTCCCGACACTGGAGCGCCTCGTGGAGATGATGAAGGAGCAGAACCGCTGGGACGACGCTATATGATGATGCCCATATCGTTCTGCACGGTCTTGTCCACGTTGTTATAGTAGCGCTCCGAAGTGTCCAGCCTGTGACCCATGGCCTTGGCCAGAGCTATCCTGGGACCCTTCTGCCTCTTGGCGAATTCTGTCGTTACTGTCTTGCGCATGAGGGTTGAGCCCCAGCGCTTTCCGGCGAAAATTCTGCCCATCCTGTTGGTGGTGTCTTGACTGGTCCAGGGTTTCTGGGGGTCCTTGAACTGTGCGAACAGATACTTGCGCGGCAGCTTCTCCAGGCTGTCCCTGACCACGGATTGCACCTGATCTGGCAACTTGACCCGCCTCTGCCCGTGATGCTTGGCTGTCTTGTAGCGATTGATGACCATGATGTCCTGGCCTTCCGCGTTGACTATGTAAAACTTATTTGTTCTGGGCACTCTTTTTCTGTCCCTGACGATCTCCATCTCACAATAATCGTTGCGCTGCATCCATCACAGACTTGTCATACTCTGCTCGACGTTGCGCAGCCTCTTCTTTGGTTGCGTAACACCCTAGGTGGACTGTTCTTTCCATCCCGCTTCACTCGGGCCGCCCAGGTACTGCTATTGGCGACTTCCTCACTCCTCGATAGCCCGAGGTGTTGTTCTTTGGCAACACTGATTAAGTCATGCTTCCAGAGAGAGTACTTGGCAGGGGTGATGAGGGGGATGAGTGCCACTGAGCTCACCGCAAGCCTCAGCTGCCTTTACAACTTCATACCCCTCAACCACCTGCAAGAGCGCTACACATTTGGGGCCGATCACTCATCGGGAATTTGATCCATATTCATGCCACACGGCACAGGGTGTCAGTGCAGAGCAGGATGTGCGCTCACCTGTCCAAAGACAACATGCTTCATGTCCAGCCATGGCGTCCTTGCAAAGGTCAGGAAGAATATGCATGCACCCGACCCTGTGCGGGGGTTTAGGGTATGTCATCATCCACGCACAATCTCGCATGCGACGCCAACCCCTGCTCGACATGAAATGCGAAGGGCAACTTAACTGCTCTTGAGGAACTCCTGCTTCCGGCAAACAGCGCAGAAGGACTTACTGGCACCCGTTTGTGTTGGGGCCGGCATTAGCCATGGACAGAACGCCTGCTCCCATGTGCATCAGCTCAAAGTTCTCGTCCTCAAATTTGGAACCGTAGATGCTGCGTCCCCCAGTGCCATTGTCATTGGTGAAATCCTGTGACCGGCATGCACTCAATGTCTGCCCAACTTGACAGTCAATCTGACTTTCCATGCTTCCCTTAGTGGCATGTGCTGATGCGACTCTGTCGGTGGGGACACAACCATAGGCGCTCGCATGTTAATCCATGGCAGAAGAAGGCTAATTGCTTGTTATGAACCGCCAGGGCGTAGCGCGTGAGTACCCACCCCTGCTTGCACCATGAAGCCTGCAAATTCACACCCACCTTCCTTCTTTTGCAGAAGAGTACACTTTTTCGCATCACTGAAGCGCACACCTCACAGTAGCCATTTGGGGCAGGTGACAGGGACAAGCACTGGAGGGCTCCTGTGAGCTACCTGGGATGATGCGGTGAGCCCTGGGCCCTTGTAGCCATTGCCGGGCTGCTTGGACTCAGCCAGCTCTTTGAAGTTTCGGGCCTGCCGTCTTTGGGACCACATCCGCCTTCAGCTCAACCACGACGCGGCCAAGTGATGTGCCCCCACCATACCTTCCCAGACTGAGGTCAAAGTATACCAGGGGGTTCTCCTGCGTATCCACCCCTGCTTACGTTTATTGCTTGTGATGTACAATACTGATGCTATCCATGGACGGCGGAAAAATTGTTCAAGCAAGAGGACATACGGCATTGGGAGGTCCCAAAGGGAAATGGTAGTCCACTGGGGAGCTTGCTAGTTTGGCAATATCCTCCGGCTTTGATGCAGCTCCACCCATTGCAGAATAGAATACGGCATTTAGTGTCCATGATGATGTAAGTCGAACAGGTGGTATTCGTTTGTCTCAATTGGGTCGACTCAGTGCAGCACGATGTGAGACGCCGACTCACGAAGGAGAAGGCCCTTTCTAGGACGCTCTGGCACCTTCGTGCATCTGTCTTAGAAAGCATGCCTTATCGCTGCGAGATTGAGACCTTCCGCTCTTCGGGAACCTGCACGTGCTAACGGAAGGTGGTCCCTTTCTTTGGTAGGTGCTCCCAGTACCTGCAAACCCAAAGCTTTCTCACTTTGCAGGAACCCAGAAGCCGTCATCATCATATTGTGGGACAGTGTGCGAGCTACGAGGCTGGACAAATCACCGTTGCCCAAGACCTAAGAAACCGACTCGGGCAGGACTCGGCACCGCCCAGGCAATTTCCCGCATGCGTGTCAGCCCCCGTTCATCCTGAGAGTCGCTTCTGGGAGTGTAGCAACAGGCCTGAGTCAGAGAGCACTTTCAAATACTCTTGGGAGGCCAGACCCTTTACGATGCTCGTGCCAGGTACTCACACTATGGAAGTAGTCGGCAAGACTAAGTGGATGGCTAGTGCTGCGATAGCTTTCCTGATGACCATTCAACCTGGACAAGCCCAGCTATTTAATTACACGACGGCCCTCTCAGGATGGACCGAGTCGGACAGCTCTGACGCGTACGCGCGGGTAACAACAAACAAATACCCTTCAGCACAGGCACGTTTCCCCCACTACTGGTTTCTGCGCATCACGTTGGTAGACACGTTAGATGCTGTTTTGAAATGACTCACCGTCCGCTGTGATCATGAGTGGTACAAGCGCGGACCTGCAGTCTTGCCTGCTTCTGTTACATGCATAGAATGGTAACAGCATCGCCTGATGTCCACTGCCATGAGCTGCAGACAAACGCCAGCATCCCCACTGTGCGGCAGAACATGGACATGTCTGCAAAGTTGGGCGCCATCTTCTACAACTCCATTGCACAGAACCAGAGTTATGCAGTGTCAGGCACGTCACACTGAGCCTGGTGCTGCCTGTGCTCTTGTACTCATGATGTTTGACATACGCTGCTGGCCTGTGTCACAGCGGTGGCTGCGGCGGATGCCTGGATTGGCTGTCGGCATAGTGTCAAGCCATACCAGGCTTCCCTCATAGGGTCAGATGCAGGGCCCCTCTTGTCATGATCCCGACCCATCAGACAAAATCTGCTGTGCAGAGGTCATGCGGTGGCTGATACGCCCTACGAGTGATACCGAATCCCCAATCCCGAGTGCCAACATGACCGACTTCAACCGGATCTCTAGCAATCTGGGAGCGGCTATTGCGTATGCTATGACATACGCCTACCTCAATGGAACAGTAAGCCCTGGGTCCATTGACTGCATGCAGCATTCTTCAGGCATGCAAAAGTATACTGAGCATTGCTGGCCTGTTTGTTTTGCCTGCACACCCTTATGGGACCCCTGCAAATTACGAAACAACCTTGATGTCATAAAACGGTTGGGCATTGCAGACAACAAGCAGCACTCCTGGCGTTGGGCTACCACAGGCCAACACAACCCTCCTAAAGTCGGGAGTAGACCCTCTGGTGTCTGTGACACCCAATGCCACAGATGTCTTCTACGTGGCAGCTGCAGCCCTTATGGGAGTCATCTCCAATGGCTGTGGTGTGTCTCACCCCCTCCACATGGTGATGTATCTCTTCCCAGCTTGAGGCATCTTTCTTCTGAGCCAAGACTCTATGCTGCGAGTTGCTGCCTAGATGCACAGCTGAAGTTATTCATTGCAGCTGTGTCCCTAAAATGCTCCATCAGGTCCGGCATTCCCCGCAGGGCCTCAGTGCAACAGGAATGTCTGTGCACATAGTCCAGCACTGAACAGGATGTGGTGTATGCCTTGCACAATGTGTCACATATGCACCTTGGAGCCTTGCGAGATGTGAGACTGCGCTGCGCAGATGCAATGTGGCGCTGCCATGGTCCTGACACCTGCAAGACACCAGAGGACATTGCCATGTACAGGGCAACAAGCTGCTGCACCAGCGTCTCTCCAATGCTGATAGCCATCTCCAGGTACGGCCTAGCCCTCCACGAAGCCATTCTATCATCCCATCTATGTCTTAAGGCGCATAGCATGGCCTGAGTTGGCTAATTGAAATGCTGTCCCCCTGCCCATCCCTGTATAGGCCATGATCAATAACTCAATCAGGTGTACACTCCCACACAAGTGGTGGCGCTCGTGGGTTAAGGTGTGACCCGGCTGCTGCTGAGAACCATTAGATCATGCAAGACAATAATCAGTCAACACATGCAGCTGCTGCTGAGAACCATCAAATCATGCAAGACATCAATCAGTCAACACATGCAGGCAGCTGCATCTCTTCGGGTATGATTATCTAGTTGACAACGCCATCCCAGCGTACTTCCAGGCTCAGAACCCTACCGCCCTGGAGTTCCTGTCCAGGTGTGCGCCTCCCTTGTTGCAACGCTGGCAGAATGAGGTGATTGGTGTGTGTTGCCTGTTGCAGCGGTCATGGCCAGTAGGAAGGCTTCAGTGGCCCTCATGAGCCCTTGCACTGTCTGCATCCACCAGCCATGCTCCTCATGACTCCTACAACAGAGGCTCTTGGCATGTTTGTATCAGGCAGTGCAGCCCTGAGTCAGAAGACTGCCGTCTTTGCCTACTTCAGCTGGAGAAGCTGAGACAAGGCACATCCATGTCAGAGCTTATCTTGTGTAGGTGCAAAGGGGTTGATTTTGGGGACTCATCCCAGCTTGCTCCGGCTGCATGCAACAGTAACGCCTCGTCCAACTATATGGGAAGCACAGTACTCCTGGATGTGAACTCCAACACACCCGGAGCGTCACCCGTGGCATCCGCCCTGGACTGCTGCCTGGCCTGCATTGGCAATGCACAGGTAGCACTCGAAACAGAAGTTGTTCGTAAGCTTACCCTGAGCTTGGTCGTCCTTGAGGCCAGCATGGGGACCACCCGCCTGCTGCACTTTTCAATTAGCCAGTGTTCTTCCACACGCGGGAATGAGCTTATTTGATCCTCTGAGATGCTTCAGTAGCTTTCACAGCGTATGAAATTTCTGCTGGTGCAATTCCCTGGCCTTGCATTGGTTGCAATAGCCGCAACTCACTATAGGCCATCAGCATGCGGCAGTTGCATGCTGGTACATATATATCCTTGTTCCTGCAGTGCAACGTGTGGGTCTACTGCGGGGGACAATCCGGATGCGATGGGTGCAATAAGCAGGAGCTGAACTACCGGGCAGGGGCGGGCAGCAGAGGGCATACCTTTGGGCCGTATGCGCCCGGCTGCAGTGACACCGAGAGCTCTGGAGCTCTCTTTCCCTTGTGAGTCTCCTCCTGGCTTTGTGTGGTCAAGCCTGCTATGAGCACCAAAGTTCTGCAACCCATTCTCAGGAGCAGATGTCAGCCTTAGACATCAAGCAGTGCATGTTGTCCCAACATCATGCAATTGGGCTGCAGACTGCTTGCGTAGTGCATGTGCTGGCACCCTTGGTCAGGCTGCTAGACTCCCATGCGTATGCGCTATGGCCCTCGGCTACGGGTTGCCACCATGTACTAAAAATATCAGGGCCATCGATGCACACACTCTGCCCTAGAAATTGGTGACCTTCTTAGGTCAGCGCACCGCACAGAACTTAAATCCAGGGGTAGTCCCTGGCCTATCTCTAGCTCTTGCTGCTTGAGGGCCTGTCTCCTGATGCATGACATAGAACATGTTTAGAGCATATCCTGTGTGAGGAGTCTAATTGCCATAGCAAGGCCTACCCTTTGGGCAGCCAAGGTGACCCCAAGACAAAGGTGCGCGAGTAAGTATGTGATCTCTATCCACACCTGAAGGGATGACTGTGGCTGCAGAGGGACGTGCACACTGAAGTCAGCAGTCTTCAGGACGAGCCCACAGGCGTACCCATCTTCTAACTCTTTTATGGATTTCACTGGTGGCTACCTCACACCCCACAGCAGTGCCTCTTGAGGGAGTCATTGTAAGCAGATAGCAGTGCTGTCACAACATCAGAATACCGTGTGTAAGCGATGTCCAAATTTGCTGCGGTGGTCTAGTTCAGAACTTACACCTGGGCAAAGGCAAAGCTTGAGTCCCTGCCGGGCTGAAGGGTCACACCACTCTTTGTGGCACCATCCCAGCAATGTTGCTGACGTTTGGCAAGAGTTGTCCGGGTGACAGTCTATAGCACACTGACACTCGCTGTACGATGTCATTCGCGTGCAGTGTGCTACAAGGTGCGCACTCACTTTGCAGAGGTGCACTGGGAAATAAGGGAGCTTGCAAGCTGTGGACTTTTTGAGTGTAAGGTGCTAGATGCATGTGATGTACTGCACATTACAAGTAAGGAGACTCCAACAATCAGCACTGAATTTTTTTGGCTTTGACCATTACCCAGATCGCCACACCAGTCATTCCATTTCAATCCTCATTCAGCTGAGCTTAATGAGCATTGTTGGTGAGTGGCCACACACTAGGCCCCATCCCTGTGGTCTAGATAGTGCACAGCATGTAAGGTGCAGTACTGCGCTGAGTCACAACGCTCATGTTGACTTCGGGATCCCACCTAAAGTCATGTCATTCAATTATTTTCAACACAATAAGACTTCTGACCAGATTAACAAGCTCTTGATTCAAGCTGCTGAGAGCACTTCCTAATGGGGTTCCTCACTGCCTTTGACAGAAAAGCTGGAAGACTGCAAGTATCTGACACCGAGCTGGGAGGCAACCTGTTAATTCAGGCCCACCAGAGCATGCTGCTGGAACTGGGCATGATGAACATGGGTTGGCCTCTAGTTGACTGGTCGCTCATGCTTCATGACACATTAGCTTGTACACTACCATGGAACTGGTGCTGCCTAGGACCATCTAGGACCCACCTCACGTTCAGATCGCACCAGATCTGCGTGCAGTGCTCCAAGGAAAGCTTTGACAAGGACTGGGTTCCCCCGCCGAGCTTTCCTCTGCTGCTGTTGCCAGGGTGTTGGCACCTCAACTCATCCCAACTCATACAACTTAACTCAACTCAGTCAACTCAATCTTAGCTACTTCCATACTGCCGCGCAACTTTCCTGAGGCAGGACCCCACAAGCTTTGGGCCGGTGGCCTGAGCAGCAGTATCGGGATGTATGCCAATGGCGCACATGGGTGTGCTCACTTTCTGCTGATGTTATACTGGCGAGCAAGCTCTCTGAGGAAGGGCCCGACCAGCTTGGGCCCATTGGCCCCGGCTGCTGCTTCTGCGCTGGCGTTGACAGGCCAGTAGCGCATCATGACGCCCGCAGAGTAAACCAGTCCATCTTGTTGATGAGCGGCTGCGTGAACATGCGGTCGCCCTCCCAAAACACTTCCAGCATGACATCCACCCTGGCATACATATTTGCCACCTGCACAGAATCACACGTATGACTGAGACTCTGGCGCATGCTCTCTCATGTGTATGTACAGCTATATTGGCAAGGGAGCGCCACCTGCGAGGAGAGTTCAGACCAAGTCAAAACGTGATACTAGCTAGACCTATGATCCCCCTAACAGGCTTCTTGAAGCACATCACCACCAGTCATAGTGTTCTGGCTGCTGGGATCCCACATGTCGTAGGACACTGTACGAGCCTGTGGCGGCTGCAATGTGTCCTGACGTGCGCTGACAAGCCACTCAAAAGTGGATCTCGAAGCCCTACCGCTGACAGCAGGCCGTCCTGATGTGCTGCCATGCTTTTCGCTCCGCTCAGGGCAGCATCCACCACCTGCCGGTGCAGCGCAGCATTTGGCCAGGGCTGCTTGTCCTGATTCAGCTTGTCTGGCAGGCAGTCCGCTGCTCCTGTGCCCTCATAGTTCAAATCCTCCTGGCCTGCGACCGGCAAAGTCTGATCCCTCAACCACCTGCCAGAGAAGCCAGTAAAGCCTCTGAAGCAGGAGCATGCCTATCCGGGTCAGCTCCTGCTGCAGACCAGCCTGCCTCTTGCAAAGCGACCGATCTGTTGCCCATTGAATACCTCAACTCAGAACGCCGCTGTGTGGTAGGATAGTGGGTACACAGCTTCATGGTAGTTGGCGAGACAGAAATATTGAGAGCCGTAGCCTTCTGAAGAGCCCCACATTTGCACTGGGAGGACTTGGCTGTGGCGCGTACAAGATATTGGCGCACCTGGCGGGTTGATGATGTCACTCCAGAACAGGCCCTCCGGCACTGTCAGGTTGGCAATGTAGATGCCCTCATCCAGCAGCGCTGGCGTGTACACCACCACTGCATCCTTGCTCGTCCCTGTCGAGCTTGCCCCGCCCATCAGGTACACCCTGCACTCGCCAGCATGACGTCTCAGCGGCAGTGCCTTGCACATTTACATTGAACGATGTCCTTCCAGAACTGCAGCAAATGGCTCTGTGCACCTGGGCGTTCTGCACAGCTGGGCTGCAGATCCAAAACAGTAACGATTGGCAGCTGAACAGTGTGAGCAAGGGGGCCTGCACCTGTACTCCATCTCCGGCATGTCCGCAATCTTTGGCTGCAGCAGCCAGCCCTCCCCGCAGCTCCTTGACGCTATCAACTCCGCCACCTCCTGTGCCATGCCCATGGATGTGAGCACATCTGTGACACGACCGTATATGCCCGGAGTGCCTGATGCCATCAAGTGCTCCCGCTCGCTTCCCGGATGAGCATGGTAGGGTGTTGGGAGAGCGATGCAGGCTGGTCACAGTATGCATCTTTGATAACGCTGTACCTTCAGGAAGGGCTCTGTGGTGACAAGGCCCCCGTACGCCACTTCCTCGCCCATGTACAGCGGGATGGCCGGCCGCGTCCGCCATGGCGCATCTCCCCTGCAGGTAGCTTCAGGGTCAGGGTTTGTCCTAACACTCGTACTCTGGGCTATAGATCATGAGCAGATACAAGGCTCACACTGGAGCTTGACTTGTCCCAAAGGCTGTCGCCGCAGGCCTGTACTCACAGCTTGGAGCACACTCGCACAGTTTTCTGAAAACAAGAGCGGTCTGGTGAGAGTACCTGTACATCATGGGTGCGGGCTGCCCAGGCTCGGGCAGGGCAGCTGCGGGGAATTTGCCCATGGACATAATGATGGAGCCCTCTGCATATTCTCGCTTGACCAAAAACTGGCGCAGCATCCCATCGTCCTCATCCTCAGACGTCACTGCAGGCAGTGACAACGTGTCAGGCATCCATTCGTGAGAGTGGTGACTAGTGAGGCCCCTGCAGAACAGCAGCCGAAGAACCAAAATGGCCCACATTCATGAGGCTGATGCCCGGAACTGTACTGTATCGGGAAGTGCTCTGCAGCACCTGGCAGGCAATGAGTCTTGGCGCCTAGCTCCTGCTGGTGTGCCAGCTCAGCATCCAGTTACAGCAGCGCCTGGTAGAGGGCGTGCATGATGACATCTATATAGGCCGCGCTACTCTTAAAGTGCCCGCTGCGGCACAGCGTGATTTGCTCTGCACGTCACTGTACAAGTGAGCACTCAGGAGTCTCTCAGTCTGATGGCTGGCCTTGTGCCGGGCCTGCCAAAACATGCTCCATGGTGTGCACAGTGTATCTGTGTGGCTCCTGCTGAGGTGTCTGTCGCGCCTGAGCATGACTCCCTGATTTTGCAGCCTGCCCCCACCCATCACACCCTCCTGCCCTCCTGAAACCTGATGATGATCGCCAGGCATTCTGCCACACAGTTGTCCTTGGCGATCGCGAGCTTCTCCAGGATCTCTGACACCAGAGCCCTGTACCTCTGCAGCAGGAACTCCCTGTCCTTGTTCTGGCTGGCGACCTCCTGCAGTTCCTGAATGAGGGAGATCCTGCTCTTCAGCACCTCTCCTCTCGCCCTGGGGAGCACTTGCGCACCCTGCAGCCAGGCATCTGCCTGTGGGTGATGGGATGCAGCAGACACAGACAGCACTCACAGCAGCGACACAGGGGAGGCCTCACCTGCTCCTGCATCCTGTTGAAGTACTCCGACGCCGGCTGCTCTCTCATCTCCGCGAAGAGGAAGCCGATGTTGCGCCTGACGAGGCTGCTGGAGCACAGCCTGGTCGGTTGAGACTTGCGGCGAAACTTCCTGACGGATGCTGGCTCCTCCGGAGGTGTCATGGCATGAACTCATCGATTAGTGGATGATGCCGACAGAGGGCTGTCGTTGTTCGAAACAGAGCTGGGCCGGATCTGGAGCTGTAGCTATGATGGTCATGATGACTAAAGTGTAACTGGAACTGTAATGGTCATCTGCGACCTACCTGGGCTATAGACGCCTGCCGCCCTAGGGAGCACTCCTCCGGCTGCAGGGCACTAGACTCACATCCTGACCGGCCGAAGCACATGAAACCATCGAAGACCTCTACAGGATGACCTGCAGGAGGAGGAGAAGTGTCGCCGACGCCGATGGTATGGTGTACCTTCATGACGGTTTTCTGTGCGGTATTTCTAATGCCCAAGGTTGGAGCTGCAGAGGGCCTGAAATTTCATATTGATAACCTTCATGGATTTTTTGCAGTGTATCTGGGCATAGGCGAAACTGCTTTCGGGTGCAATGAGACACCGTCAGGGTACAGCATCGGCGATGATCCTCTGCCCCATCTGTGCTTTCTGCTGCTCCTGCCGCCGCTGGCGTGCAAGTCTGAACACCCTGATGCTTTCTGCAGACTGTCTGGACATCGATCAGACCATCGTCGACCATGCCCAGGCCCAGGAGGCAGGTGAGCAGAAGTGATGCAGCTGCAGCTGCTCTGATGTGTCCGCTGCTGTGCTGCTGCTGATGAGGCTTTTCTGATGCGCAGCAGTCCTCGGTGCCTCCGGCCACAATCAACCTGGACGAGCTCATGACCTATCTGCGGCAGGGACAGGCTGAGGCTCAGCCCCCTGTGCCTGAGCCTCAGCCTGTGCCTCACAAGACCTACATCAGGCTCAGTTCGGTCGTTTTTGGAGTCTCATGCAAGCAGCACACCACCCCTAGCTGGGACTCCGTGTGCTACAGAGACCTGCACAAGGCGGTGCTTGGAACGCAAAAGTACACAATTCGAGATCTCTTCAAGGCAGGAGTCTGCACTGCGGAGAACCAGATGTGCGTGGCCACCGCCAACATCCTCGGACCAGCTGTCCAGACAGGGAAGAAGGTACATGAAGTCCACAAACACGGGAAGGAGGTATGGCCTGCTGCTCTGTCTGCTCATGCTGTGTGCGCTCCCTCCGCAGCTCGATCACCGATCCGTTTCCTTCGTCCTGCAGGGCCTCATCTTCAACACCAGCGAGGGTTTCATCGACAACGACGAGCGCATTGAGTGGTTCACAAACACAGACAACTTTCACGAACTCGACCCCACCCTACAGATCGAGTCGGACCACATCGTGCTGGTCCCCGCCACATGCGCCCTGGCGATGCTGCAGGCCATGTCTCTCCAGCTTAACAAGCGCTCCCTGAATGCGCAGCAGCTGGCGCTCGCAGAGGTCATCCAGAGCAGGCTGGACCAGACCACACTGCTCTGGGACCCACACTGACCAGTGCGCCCTTCAAGGGGGAGTGCTACGAGAAGGAGTGGGACACAACCTTTGTGTTCGACCTGTACTTCATCAACAGGGTGAGGTACAACGTGGAGGACAACAGGGTCAACAAGGCGTTCAGGCAGTATTGCAAGCTCAACTGCAACGAGCATGCGGCGCGAGTCGAGCAACTCGTGAGGCAGTCCGTGCGCAACATCATCGTGAGGCGTGCACGGCAGATCTATGGCAAGGACGAGAACGCCCATTCGGAGGGGTACAGCAAGGGATGGGAGGCAGCAGTGAGGGCACAGGAGAAGCAGGCAGGGGAGTTCGCTATAAGTGTGCTCTTTTGAGCCGTTACAGTACCTGTGATCTACAACAGCAGACAGAACAGACAAACAACCACTGGTGCTAGTTACTGTTCCGTGTAATTGATATTGATATCGAGCTGTCATTCTCTCTGATCAGTTGAACTAACACTGCACGACTTCCTTCTCTGGGGTCAGCCCTGACTCCTTCACAGAGCTCTCTGTCCACCGCAGGTAGTACAGTCTTGGGTCTAGCGCTTTGCGTGCCAAGAACTCCTGATCCAGGCTGGCACAGGCTACCTCCACGCTGAAGCGGTGGGGCGCCCTGGTGAGCTTCACCACATTGGCCCAGATCCGCATGTAGGATCTGCCCCTCTTCACGTAGCTAGGCCCAGTCAAGAATCCCAACCAACCCTTCCTCTCTGCTGGGAACCTGCGCATGTATGCGGAGGGGCTGGGCAGCCCGGGTGCAGGCTCCCTCTCGTACAGCTGCCAGACGTGGTATGCTGTGTACTCGTCTGGGCGAGGGACGAGCAGTTCATCCGGTAAAGCTGCCATCTGGTCTTTCAGGGCCTGCACCGGGTCAGGTGCTGCTGCTGCTGCAGGGGAGGGACTGATCTCCACTCTGGCCCTCTTGGATGCCCTCAACTCCTCCACCACCGACTCGAAGCCCCTGTTTATGTCTGCTCGAAGCTCCACGACTTCCTGTTGAGCCACAGGCTGTGCACTTGCCATAGTGGCCAGGGAGAGATTTATCTGCTCCATGGTCGTGTCTTTTTTGCACAGTGTGTGCAGCCTGCTCTCCTCTGCCCTGACAGCACTGATGAAGGCCTGCCATTTCGAGTGCAGCCTGTGTGAGGGGTCCAAGAAGAAATAGGACACCAGGATGCTCTGCTCGCCTCGGTTGAAGATGCTGAGCTGTGTCCGTGCTCCGCAGCTACCCGAGTAGTACTTTGCCACCTGGACATCCCCGTATGTCTACTTCACTGCCAGGTCCTGCAGTAGCACCTCTGCCATGTCCTCCAGACAGTCCACCATGTGCATCAGAGAGGATGCCAGCTCGCACTTCTCCAGCTGCAGCCATCCCTGCACCCGGGCTCTGAAGCCTGGATCTTTTGTGGGGCAGACGGACCAGTACAGGTCCTGGAACTCCTTGGTGTGCCTGGCACTCACTGCTGATCGTCCCAAGAGGATCGTCTGCTGGCTGTGGCCTGCCCCTGCTACCATGTCCTTCATGGTCTTGGGCAGCTGCTTGAGGTAGTTCCTCTTGTGTGCCGAGCTGGCATGGCTCATCTGCTTCTTGACCTCCTCTGAGAACACACCTGCCTCTCGTGCGGACTGCGCACCACCCAGCCTGAGGCGCTTGAAGGCATAGCCCTGTGTGACTTCCACGCCTGCCACATCGAAGTACCTGTTGATGATCGTGCTGTCTGTGGACTTCATCACAGCCAGCTTGTCACCTTTCTGGAACTGCAGCATGACCTGCTATGCCCATCTCTAGAGGCTGGCCAGGCTGTCTGTGGGCATGGGGTCTAGCATGTGCCTATGATGCAGGTACTCTGCCAGAGCACCCACCAGGCAGACCATGGGGTCTTGTGACCTGATGAAGCTGTCCAGCCTGCAGCAGGGATAGGGCTGAGTAACAGTGAGGCTCGTTGGTTTGTTACACTATGGACACTCTTCTCTTATTTATTAAAGAAAAAAAGAGAGAGGTGTCTATAGGGCGCACACACCATGTTGCCTGAACAGGCCTGGACAGCAGGACGGGACGGACGGCTAAATTCGAGTGTTTTGAGAATCTTGAGCAGCATGTTCCTAGCAGAGAGAATCTGGTCATTTTTGGTGGCCTGTCCTGTCCTCTGTCCACCTAATCAGGCAGAGGTGACAGAGGAGCGCACCCAGGGGTGCTGTTGCTTTTCGCCATCTCCGTGCCCTTGTCTCTGTCTGTGCCAGCCTCGTACACCCGCAGCTGCACACCTGGCACCGGGTTGCAGGTCCCTCGCACCCTCTCCAACTCCTGGCTGCTGGCAGGCCTGCTCCAAAAGTTGAGCAGCCGCACGTTGCGGGCACACACCCCCCTCTTGCAGTTGCTGAAGGCGTACAGGCTGAGGGCCTTCATGCACAGCACCTTGAAGAAGTTCCACCTGTGCCTCTTGCCCCCGTTGCTTAACCAGGTGACTGCTGTGAAGAGGCTGAAAGCCCTGATGTCATCCGTGGTGGAGGACTTGCCCTTGGTCCTGTCACGCACGTCCTTCTTCTTGGTGCCGTGCTGCCTGTCGAGCTTGTCGCGGAGCTCGTTGAGCCTGTCAGTGTCCTCGTTCTCGAGCACCGCGTCAAACCTGTGCCTGTCACCGCCTCCTGCAAATTGGAGCTCGGACATCCTCTGCTGGTAGGTGTGGCACCACTTGGCGTGACCTGGTGAGTACCGCTTGTCCCGGCTCTCGTTCAGGACGCGATTGGTGCCCTCCTTCGCGCTCTTGGCTAGCCAGTCCCAGAACAGCTCCCTCTTCTCTGCTCTGGCACTCATCGTCTCCGGGCTGATGAAGCTGTAGCTGGTGCTGATGCCGTCTGCGCATCTGAACTCGGGACGCTCCTGGCACAGCTGCTCGCAGTAGGCCATCCACTGCTTCCTGCCCTTGGCCATGGTCTGGGGGTCTGTCGGGTTCGCGTAATCCTGGCGATATTTGCGGTACCAGGCGTCGATGGCCAGCAGGGTCTCCTCTCTCAGCTCGGTGGCCTGTGCCAGGTCCCTGCACGGACCATACCGAGTCAGCCTGCGAGCCTCCAGGTCCTGGAACGCCATGGCTGCACATCTTGGGGATGATGCCTACCGGTGACTGCGGCCGACCGGGGCTGTGTGGCGTTCGACTGTCGACCACTGTAGCTGTAGCTGTAACTGTAGCTGTGATTGTAAGCATGAGAGGCGATGGGCTGTTTCTGGGGAATTCGAACCACCCTAGGGTTTCCCACTTTCCCACCGGAGTTATAGGGGGTGAGTGACTCGGCTTCGTGTAGGGAAGCTGCCCAGCATTTCGAGCAAGCTCGTTGCGGTCTCTTCCAGGCGAGGCGCTGTAAAACCTGCAAGTATCATCTTATATATGCATTGAGTCGACGTACTTGCTTTCAAACTACACTTTGACTGCCATCAGGACAGGGCTGCTGCAGCCTGCTGTCAACCTTCAACCTGGTATTGCCTGCATTCATGGGCGATGCTGCAATGTGTTAATGCTAGAGATTCCCCTAGGTAGTACATCATAGCAACGCGTTCTTGACAAGAGGCCTCTTTTCGAGGCACTAGGCATACAGCTTCCGAGGCGTCGTCACCCTGGGACAGAAACATAGCGCACAGCGGCTTAGCCCTAGCAGGAAGGGCGAAGCCGTAACCCCAATGCCAGACCCTGAAGAGATCGTACGTGCACACGCTGCTGCGGAAAAGCTGAAGGCCGAAGGGAATATAGCGTTCCAGAAGCAGAAGTGGGGTGCAGCTGTCGATGTGAGTATGCTGATCGGCCTGTGCTGCCCTGAAAGATATTTTTACCTATCGGTACTTACGAATCACACGCATGAGTTCTTCTGGCGCGACTTGAGATATCTCTCAACTCCAGAATAGTCAGTGAAAGCTCCCTGGCATCTGCCTCATCCTGGCGCTGCCATCCACAGCAGAGCAGCCTGCTCACAGTCTGTCTGCTTTGCTCAAGGCCACCACCTTGCACAGTCTGAAGGTACCTCCTGCTGGCAATGCAGCGCTACACCGAGGCGCTTCTTTTGGCGCCGGACTGGCCCGTCCTTCTTGTGAACCGGGCACTCTGCCATAAGCACAGGGGGCGCTGGGACGAAGTAGAGTCAGACAGCAGGAGAGCTCTGGAGCTCGACTCCCGGAACATGAAGGTGTGGAAGCTCGGCGCTGTGCTTGCAGATGTGGATCTCTCTGATGTCCTGTGTGCGCTGCTAAGGCCTACAGATAGGCGGACACAGACGCTCCTTTGCTGCAGAGATGCATGCATGCTTGTGAGAGGAGTAGATCTGCTCCGCAGGGGAACTACTACTTGGGTCAGGCGTTGCGGGAAAGGGACGACCTCACTGGTGGCATCAAGTATCTGACCAAGGTCTGGATATCTTCCTGAGTATATCTTTCATCTGCACAAAGTGCCACAACGCCATGTCAGCTCTGGGTATGACAGTGCTGCTCTGATGTCTCTCAAAGTATGAGGCACATCTATGCAGCAGGTGAGGCAGATGTTGCATTGACTGATGTAGGCGCTGGAACTGGCAAGGGAGCAGGGCGATAACATCAAAGACCAGATTTGGAGAGAGCTAGCCAAAGCAAGGTATGCTGCGCAGCCTCAGAAATTTGTTGTGGACAGTCATACGATGCGATCAAGTGGCAGCTCGTGCTGAGATTCTGATCCAGTGTCTGGCATGGCCAGTAATGCATCATATCAGTGCATCTGCCATGGAGACCAATTGTACCAGGCTGCAGAAGGTGGCACAGAGAATGAGCATAGTGAGCCACCCTGCGAGTGTTGCCTGCTCGTGCAGGTATAGCAAGTGGCAGATAGACTCAACGGCCCGGAAGCTGGAGCAGGAATGCCTGGTAGAGAGGCTACAGCAGCTCCTGCAGCAGGATCTTCAGCAGAGCAAGGCCCAGACGGTAAGTCACTGCTCCTGCGCAAGTTCCCTGTTGCTTCTGCGCTTTCATCAGATGTACCACGCACACGCCTCATGTGATCCCTAGCTTGCCCAAGCGCGGCCTGCCTGTGGTCTTGTTAGTCACCAGCTCTGCGCCCTTGCTTAGCAGTGCAAGGCATCCCCTCTCTGCAACAGAAGCTTCCAGAGGCAGACACTGTCATTCAGGGTGAGGAGCAGCGCGGCGCTCAGGCGCAGTGCGACCGTGACCTGGCAGCGCTGCACAGAATGGCCGAGCGGGCCAGCGCGCCCGACCGCGAGCTTCAATCTGACAACGCCTTCACATGCCGCCTCACTATGGAGGTGACTCAGCCCTGCTGACCAGCCTGGTCCTCTGCGCTTGCACCAGCACCTGTGCCTGCTGGGTCAGAGGAGCGCTGCACATTGACCAGCAACGGTTACAGAAACTGCACAAGTGTTGGTGGTCACATGTCTCTCAATGATGGACCCTCTGTCACTTGTTCAGATGAGACTGACAACCTGGAGGCCGTGCAGGTGTTCAGGGAACCGGTCATCACACCGTCTGGGCTGTCCTACGAGCAGAGCGCTCTTCAGGAGCACCTTAGCAAGGTCAGCGCTCCTCTGCCCTTCAGCGCCCACCTCCTAGCATGCTGCACCAGTGGCTACGCCAGAGCTGCGCAATGTGCACATCATGGGAACCAGAGATCCTGCTAGCTGAAGCATGTGATGCTTGCATCTTGGACCAAGGCGAAAGGTGACGTGCAGGTTGGGAAGTTTGATCCGGTGACGCGCAAGCAGATGACGTCTCGGGAGGTCATTCCAAATCTGCAGCTGCGCGCGGCCACGGAGCACTACCTGGAGGAGCATCCCTGGGCGTGGGCAGACGTCTGCTGACATCCACGGCCGCGCTCATGCCATGAAGTGAGCAGCTTCAGCTCAGTGAGGAAAAGCTATTTCAGAGCGGACAGGCTTTGGGGGGAGCTGCAGGATTCTATCAGGCGCTGTCAGGCTCTGCAAGTGCATCCCAGAAAGAGGTTCCCGCGCAGCAGTCCTGTTCTGAGTCTATACAGCTGTGAGGACATTCTGAACATCCAAACAGAAAGCAGCAGCACTGTGTGAAGCTGTCATGTAGCACACTATACTCTTCCCTAGGAGGTACTCAGTAAAGAGCTCATATGAGATGTGGAGCACCATTGAGAGGTACTCTTGGCGACATATCTGTCAAGGCAGATGATCATGACGGCAGGCTAGTACCCACGAGAAGGAGGCGGTGCAGAGTTCAGGGCATCAGTGCACGTACAAGCAGCAGCTCTGCAGAGAGCAAGAAGCAAGGTCTCCCTCTGTGTGGAGAAAGCCCCACATTAATAGCATGGTAGCTGAGTGCAATGGGCAGCTCAGCGTCTCTGCAACATGTCCCGCTGACTGTGTACTGTTGCCCATACGAAGCTTCTGGGTCACTATATAGCAGTGCTATACTCACGTTGACACGGCATCAACCATTGCAACATAGCCCAAAGGCCTTCCTGTGACACTTCCACTGTAACCGTTGCAAGCTTCCACAAGTTGCAAAGGCAGGCTCTTCTCACAAGAGCATTACCATCATGTCTGTCTGACATGAACGGGCGCAAGATAGCACAATGGCACTACCACCATGTCCTGCGACACTACCACCATGTCCAGTGTGTCTTTCCACAAGATGCAAAGGCAGTTGATGTTTTTGGGTTTGTGGGCATGCAGTGCAATGGCCACAAACCCATAAACAACAACTGCCTTTCACATGGGTCTAGCCATATTCCTCTCCTTGGACGACTCAACAATCCAGGATGCATCCTTAGAACGCCTGCGACTCTGGTCACCTTTTGTGCAACTACGCCTGGCCGACAGGCCTGGGTGCAGAGGACATTGGGCTGCTCACAACTACAGCTGTGTTGAGAGCAAGTTGCTGACACATGTACGCTTCATGATGGGCTGCTGACAGGGTAGGGTTGGGCAGATATCGCTGTTTGACTGCTCACACCTCCTCCTCCAGCACCCACACTGACATCTCCTTGGGGTCGTAGATCTCCAGTACCTTCTCACCATCCTTCATCAGCGTGCAGTCTGCGCTGAACGGCTTGTACCAAGCCTCCTTGAACTTTCCCGCTGGCTCCTGGCTGTTCTTGTAGACCAGCTGGTACCCCTCAGGCACTGGCACCGGCTCTGCTGGCGCCCCTTGGCTGAAGCTGACCTTGTTGACATTTCCACCATCCAGGGGTTCAATTGTAAGGTAGAGATTGCTACCCAGATCGACAGACTGCGTCTGAGGCCGCATGGCTGATTCAGGGTTCAGTACCATGGCACCTGCACAAGCCAGATGTAGTATGACACCCGAGAAATGCAACTGGCAACAGCAGAGGGATAGTCCTTGATCGGTAAGCTGCAGCAGGAACTCCTGGCCTCCATAGCACAAGACATGTCAGTGTGCAGAGGGCAAAGGAATGTGGAGGTATACCTGATGGGCAACGGGTGGGCAGCGAGTCGTGTTGCTCAGGAGTGCTACTTCTCCTGCTCCTGCTGTTGCGGAAGCACTGAAAGTGTGCCTAATGCAGTTCCGTCAAGACTGAGTGGCAGCAACGTGAATCCAAGGTTGCCTTATCACCGAATCAGTGTTCCGAGATCTGGGGTTCTTCTGCGAGCAAGCCCTTTGCCTCGTGGTAACGGCTCGGATCACTAGGAAGGTGCATGACGTGCTGCAATACCGCTGAAATGGCTAGCCCAAGCTGCTCATCTCCAGAGCAGGATTTAGTCTCGGAAGCTGACGTCTGCATGCCACGAATCCGTTCGTGAGACTCTCCTCAGTGCTAGATTGGAGAGTGCTGAAGTGCCTTCCAGGGCTAAGTATTCATGGCTGACGGAGGCACTTTCCATCAGTAGGCAGTCCAAGGACTGATGGGTGCTGCAAAAGCATTGGTGCAACCATCTCTGAGACTGTGAAGCACAGGCCAAGGAAGAGTGCATCATAGCATGAAGGCACTGTGCGGCTATTTACAAGAAATATTGCACTGCACTGTATTTGAGGGCTCCCAACACAGTGCTCTATACATTGACCATGCACCAAAGCGCAGGCGTCATCTGCGAGCACAGCGCTAGCACCTGAAGTAAGATTGCAGGATCTCTTACATACGCTCCAGCCAGGAACACAGCCACTGAAAGAAGCCTCCAACATGACTCAGCATACCACTACACACCTCTCATCATACTCTGTGCCGCACAGCGGCTGTGAGCTCAATACTATCAGTACGTGTAGATGGGCCGGTCACTCTGATGGCATCTTCAACACGCTATGATAATCCATGATGGCCATGGCCCTTGGCAAAGCATCCGCACTGACTATTCATGCTACATGCGCAGACTCATTGGCAGCCGCCTGTATCTACTCCTGCAGGAGTCCTTTCCAATCTTCTCGATGTGTCCGCTATCACTTATGTAGCATTGACACAGCTCTTCCATGACTGGCTGAGCAGACTTGAAATGAGAGGACTCTGCAGCCTTTCAAACCACCAGAAAAGCCAGATAGCGAGTGCAGCACAGGCACTAGTACTGCTGAAAGCCAAAGCAGCCAGCTCTGATGCTCATAGCTTCAGATTGTTATAGCATGCCAGCTATTGAGTACAGGGAAGGCATCAGGTGTATCATGCATGCCCATGCTGACCCTGTTCAGAGTATTGCAAAGCGCTCGGACTTCTGGCTGCCATGCATCCCACCCGCGTGCACGTGCATCGCTAAACACAGGATCCCTCCTTGATGCGCGCTGTATACCCACGAACCCTAAAGATCCTGTGCAAGCAGTAGGACAGAGGACAGCTTGTGACCCTGCAGATGATGCCAGCAAAGCCACCATGTGCCCCAGCAGACTGTTGCAATGGTCGTACTTAGCATGATTGCATGTTGAGCCGTAAGGCCAGCCTGAGGGATTGGCAGGCACAAAAGTCTTCTCCAGGTTCAGGCCGCTCAGAGCTTGGCTGTGAGGGTGCTTTGCATGCTGGTGCAACACATGGGACAGGGAGTCTCTCTACTCGATGGTCTGCACCACCTTGATCTCCAGCACACTGCCCCCGCCCTCCTTGAGCAGGCTGTACTCCAAGGTGGGGATGATGATGTAGTACCCTTCATCTTCCAGCGCGTCTGCAGTGCTGTTGGTCCTGGTGCAGATGAGCCGATACCTTGAGGGCCACACCTGTAGATGTGGGCATGGATAACACACTGTGTAGTCCACCATGGTGTGCAGGATGTAGAGGTTATAAAGGCAGGAAATTGCTAGGCATGATGCTGGTGTATGTGTGCTGCCACACGCTGCCTGACACGCGCTAATATTGATGTTGTAAGGATCCGAGATCACTGGGTGGCACATCTATGAGCACCTGCTTGGCTGCTTTGCCCTCTGCACGCTCCTCAAAGCGCAGCACGGCTGTGTGGGAGTCATGCTGCTGAATAACCACATACAGACTCTCCTCCAGCCGTTTTTCAAACGATTCGGACTTCTGATAGCGGAAGTGATATGCCATGGCTCTTTCAGTGGGAACCTTACGGACGCAAGATTGCCAGATTCAGGAGTCGCAAAGAGTGCAGCGAATGCTCGGCCAGGCAAGTCGCCAAATACCCAAAGGGTCAACGAACGTTGTGTAAGCTGTGCAGCAAGACGGCTGACTAAGCAGGCTGCTCAGCGAGGAGGGGTTTCATCTGGTGTCTTTTCTTTATGCGAAGGGAGACTGCTCCAGAGCACAAGGACAGGTGCCCACATGTGCCCACATGTGCCCAAGCTGTTGGAAGTCACATGAAGCCATACTTCTACCACAAGAATGCAATGTGCTCTGTCCAACAAGTGTGTGCAGAGCCTCCTCAGATTTAGATTGGGCTGTCACAAGTTGCCCCGGAATGTGGGTACCCGTACTGCTATTCCTAGGTCACAGAGGTTTTGCCGTGTCTGCAGCGTTGGCCAGCCTGGTGACGAATACCACCTTGTCTTTGAGTGTCGAGGCTTGCAGCATATTCGTGATAGATACCCTGGGTTGTTTGGACACCATGCTGAGACGATGATTCATATCATGTGGCAGGCAGATCTACATGGGGTTGCCAAGTTTGTCACAGATTGTCCGGGCGCATATTATGACACCGACCCCGACAGGGGTCGGGCATCTGATCAGCCCTAGGTGGCTGGAAGAGATGTAATGTTTCTCTCTCTGACCTCAGCTGACTTCCATGGTGGAAACGCCTCAACGCTGCTTGTCACACATAGTGCCCTGCCAGGCTGGAGCGTCATGGCTCTCACTAGTCAGTGGTCTATGCTCTAGGCCGACAATGCATCAGAGTGTAGGTCATGTGTCTACCAAAACAGCATCATATTGCATGTTCACATTGGCCCCTGCATCTGCAAGCATCACAGTGACACCACCTGTGGGAGCACTCGGCAGCTCGGCCTGAGCTTATGACCCTCAATGTCTGATCTGCACTGCACTTGTCTGCGCTTGACCCTTCAACTTGCTGTGATGTCCGCTCTCAATTGGAGCTGCATGCATCAATAAGCATCCCCTGAGCCTTGAGCAGAGCATCCACAGCTGTCATCTGATGCGGCCTATCATCCTCACTCCTTATAAATTGGCTGAAAGCATTTCTCTTGCTCTGTCTTGATCTGATATTATGTCAAAGAAGCTGGACTATGTACCAATTAATTCCGGACTGAATCCATTGACAAGCCTATACACTAGCACAGAAGACATTGGCATGGCTCTTTTAGCCTAAGGGCCCGTTATGGCATGCAGCCACACTCCCGTCATGGCATGCAGCCACACTCCCAGATTGGAACCGTTTCTGTGCTGCTTGGCACATTACTTCTTGCCCTGACCTGCCACGGCTCCCGCCACTCCTTTCTTCACAGCAAAATTGCATCAAGGCTGCGATCTAGAAAAGCTCTTGTGTTTGCAAGACAACATCATCCTGCGTCCTCAGCTCATGTGCATTGTTGCCCATATGACTTCCTGGGTCCATGCTCACGGATCTACCGCTAAAGCCTCTCATTGTACAGCTGGCAGCTGTACTATCATGTTGGTTTGGCATCGAGCAGTGCAAGACAGGCCAATGGCATCACTATGACACTACCACTCTGTCCAGTGTGAGATTCTACAAGATGCAAAGGCAGTTGATGTTCTCAGATCTGCTAGCGGGGTTGCAAGTGCATCGCCCAAACACACTCCATGCCCTTCACAGATCCAGTATCCATGCTTGTAGCTCTGCTTTATGTCTCACGCCAGTACTCCAAGGAGCCCTTGCCCACAGGTGCACTGTACCTGTAGAAAGTCAGAGAGCACTGAGTTGAGATGGCAGCTGAACTTCTGGGTGTGCTGCACTGAAGGCTTGGGTGCATCACCAACCATGATGCAGGCCCTTCAAGCGTCCAGGACAAGTGCTCGTGGCCTGCTCACGTTTATGCAAGCCTGCAGGCGCACAGGAAGTCCAGGGCACATTGGGCCGCCATGGCAACTGCATTGTTTGTGATGGTAAGCTGTGGCCACATGTACACGTCATCATGGGCCACT
Organism: Coccomyxa sp. LA000219; assembly: GCA_000812005.1. Lineage (NCBI taxonomy): Eukaryota > Viridiplantae > Chlorophyta > Trebouxiophyceae > Coccomyxaceae > Coccomyxa > Coccomyxa sp. LA000219. The sequence continues at coordinate 168,576 of KN714654.1, read as the reverse complement.
GAGAGGCTAGTGTTGGGCAGTCCCGTACATATTTCAAGCTCAGCTGACCTGGCAGGCTGCTCACTCCCCAAAGGGCTCAAGCAGCTTGCGGTATGTCCAGACGGACATCACTTTGGGGTTGAAGATGTCCCCGATCTCGACCTTGTCCTTCAGGAGAGTATAGTCCCCTTCGTCGCGCTGCATATACCAGGCCTCTCCAATCCTTCCTGCTGGCTCCTGGCTGTTGCTGCAGACCAGATCATAGCCAGCAGGGATGGCAACCTGCTGGGCTGGCTGGCCTTCTGTGTGCTGCTCAAAGCTGACTTTGGAGACTGTGCCAGTGCCACCTGGTAGAGGCTTGATGGTGAGGTGAAGATTCTCTGCAACTTGCACAGACTGGGTCTCGGGCCTTCCAGCCATGGCACCTGCACAAGCCAGATGTGATGTCACGCCTGAGAGATGCTACAGTCAAAGGCAGAGAGATGTTTCTTGACCGCTAAGCTGCAGTAGAAGTTTCTCGCCTCGACAGCACAAAGCAGGTCAGTGTGCAGAGGGCAAAGGCAGGCGAAGGTATACCTGTCGGGCAATGGGTGGGAGACGGACTGTGTTGCCCAGGAAAGGTCTCTCACCCTCTTACTGGTCCTTCGGATGCAATTTACGGGCGCGCAATGCAGTTCCACCAGGACTGACCGTGGCCAACGTGAGTCCAAGGTTGCCTAATCACCGAATCAGTGATTCGGGATCTGGGGTCACGATACTTCTGCAAGCAAGCCCTCATGCCAGCTGCCTACGGCGCTGTTCAGTGAGGATGTGCATGGCGTGCTGCAAAACAGCTTGAGTGGCCATCAACGTTGATAATGCCCCGAGCAGGGACCCGTAGTGTGAAGCTGACGTCGGCATGGCTTTCAGCAGCGGGCAGCCCATTCATGAGAGTATACTCAGTGCCAGCATGGAGAGCAATACTGATGTACCTTTGAGGGCTGAGTCATCATGGCTTTTCAGGTACCTTCCATCAATAGGCAATCCCAGCGCAGCAAGCGCAAAAGCGCAACTGCCATGGTGCAAACAACTGTGAGACTATGAAGCACAGGCCAAGACTCAAGAAGTGCATTCATGGCAGTTAGGCCCTGTGCGGCTATCCACAAGAAGTATTACACCGCACTGTATCTGAGAGCTCCCAGCACAGTGCTCCAGAAGTTGACCATGTACCAAAGCGCAACTGTCAACAGCAGCGCTAACACTGCAATGCAGCTGAAGTGCATCGTTGTAGTACTCCTCATATATTCCCCAGCCCCAGCCCCAGCCCCAGCCAAGGAAGCCTCCAGCATGACTCGGTATCATACGGGCGGCCTGTGAAATGCGATGACCTCATCAGATTCTTGGTGTCATAAAGATATGCATGCAGCCTCTTGCAGCCGGCCATCAGCGTAGGAAGCCTTCATAGGGTCTATGGCATGCTGCAAGGCAGCCTAAAATCTCACTATGTAGAGAAGGATCTTGGATGTGACCTGTACCTCAACACGCATCCCTGTGCCAGCTTGGGAGTGCACATTGCGAGCGGGAAGGAGATTGCAGATAGCGTTTCAAGCAGCTCATCTTTCATTGGCCTTTGGCCTTGGCTGGGTGCTGCGTGGGTACAAGCTCTGCCATATGGTGCGTACTAGCAGCATGGGCAAAGGAGGCCAAAGATTAGGAATTCACATGCAGCCGCACTCCCGGAGTGGAACTCCCTCACTGCTGCTTGGCACAAAACTTTCAGTCCTGTGGAGTTCCATGGCTACCAACACTCTCTTCCTCACACCGACAATGCATCAGGGTGTGTAATCAGACAAACATTTGTGTCTGCAAGACACCACTATCCTGCGTCCTCAGTATACCATCTGCACTTGTCTGCTCGTACTCTTTGCTGAGGGCCCATTTCTGGCTGTCCTTCAGCTACGTGCCATCAGAAGGTACTGAAGATGTTGCACTTCATCATGATCTGTAAATAAACGGGCTGCGAGCATCAATGGTCTTCTCTGAGCCCATAGCAAAAGCTTCCAAATCTGCCATCTGATGTGGCATGCGCTGAGCCTCACTGCCTATAGATGGGCATTGTTTTCCGGAAGGCGTCCTTTTCGCTCTCATCAACCTGTCCGCCGGCACATCACTTCAGCCCTCCTCACAGTCATGAAAATCAGATGGGCAGGTGCGGTGCATAGCTTCATCCTTGCACTGCAGCAGATGGCTGTTGCCATGCACAGCTTGAGTCCTCCATAGGACGAAAAGGGCCAGATGGCGATGCGACGAGCCAGATTTTGAGGGCAAGGTGAATACGCAGCTCTAGCAAGATGCACTCAGCATAAGCGGCCGTACAGGCGTGCACACCTCAAAAGTCTCATTGGACAGATGCCAGCAGAGGGAACATGCAGCACCGTGAGTATTTGTGCTATTCTTGTACAAGATGAGAATGTGCAGTGCGAGGGGTTCAGTTAAAAAACTTCCTACATACCTGAGGGCCTTCAGGGCTGCTAGGGCTTGCCTCCTTAAAGCGCCGTCTGGAGCCACACCCTGCAGCAGCTCGTCACATGGACTGCGTGTAGCACAACTCATATACTCTACTTGCTGTTCTGCTCGGTGGCAGCACCAGCTTTCAGCCGCGTGAGTGAGAAGCTGTCGAGAGTTGTACACAGATCAACAATAATGTAAGGCCTTACCCAGGCTCTTCCGAGTCTCCACACCAGTCACTGAGTTTGTGCCGTCAGCGTATCTACACAATGCCTGCAGAATCACCATTCCTGTCAGCCGTGAAACAGCCTGTGCTCGTATCTTGACAGTGTTGGGATTAAAGCTCTACTCATAGACTCTTCCATGATAGCAAACACGCTGTCGAAAGTTGATTCAAGCTTTGACGCAGGCCGATGGTTGCTGACAGCATGGGCAATGGTTCCAGTACTTGTCTGCAGCCTATGCAATCAAAGCTGTCCGGGCAGTGCCAGTGCATGATGCTGTTGGAAAGAGGTGTGCTCACAAGCTGCTGAGTTTTGTCGAGGAGCGCGTTCGAGAAGTCTGTGCCAGAGATCTTAGCGCCTCCGAGGTCACTCCTGCATGGCCCGTGTCTGGTTGTCTCATATACTGCTGCTACTAGTATGAGCACATGCGACCCAAGTCCATTGCGCACACCTCAGCAGCCTCAGGATGTAAGGCAGGAAACAAGCTGAAAGGCGGATACTCACCTTGTGAGGATAGCTCTGCTTAGATTTGCGTTGATCAGATTGGAGTCATTGAGTACTGCGCGATCCATCAGGACGTCGGACAGGTCTGCATTCTGCGCAGCGGGACACAAGTCTCGGTCATCGTGACCGGCCATGCAGACCAGCTAGAACTCACAGCTAGCCATGTCAAGAACCCCAATCGCCCGGCTGATGTACTCAGGTGGAGCAGACCTCAAAATTGGCGCGAGCCACAACCGTCTTGATGAAGTATGTTCCCTGCAACTTTGAGTTCTTGAAATTGCAGTCACGGCAGTCTGCTGCTGTGAAGTTTGATCGCCTCAAGTCCTGCGCAGTCGGGGTGGTCAAACCACAGTCCATGTATGGGTGGAATCAAGGCAATCTGACATGCAGTGAAAGGCAGGCATGCAAGGACCTGGTCAACAGCGGCAGACCTGGTCATGAAAGTCTTTGCCTTTGATGTCTGCTTCGCCATACTGCTGCGCTGTACCGATGTTGAACTCGCCACCAGCAGCAGCCTCGTACTTGTTCAAGTCAGCCCTGCGCAAAGGTATACCATGTCGAAGAGCTCAGTCCTCTGATTTCCTGACTTCCCCCTGAATCTTTTGCCATTGTCCCCTTCAGCAAAGCGAAGTGCTTACTGATAGCAAAGCCTGAAGTTCATCCTTTTTCGCATGTTGAACCCCGACTTAAGCATTGCCAATCCTTCATGTTCAGAGATCGCTTCAGATTGTGCTCACCAGGCTGGGTTCGTGAGGCACAATGACGCACTTAGAACCGCCACTGCTCCGGCCTTCTTCCATTCAAAACTACCCTCGGCATGCCGCACATCGAGTGCCGCCCGCACGATAGCACCGCGAGGTGCCCGCTTCAAGCCGTGCCTGTGACAGCTGCCCTTGAACACAAGCTGGCACCCGCTGTGGGACTGGGAGAGGAGAGAAGTTGTCATCTTGACAATGTATAGGCACTTCTGCCTTGACTTGCAGCGGTAGGATGGATGCGATCCCCAGCGTCCCGTTGCTCGGAAGCTGCAATCTTCAAAATTTGACGTGGCGCAGCTCAGGCGAAGCTGCCCTATGCCTACAGGTCATTCAGTAGGAGGATGAACCTGCTTTCTTAGATGGTTGCCACTCTTTCAGGCTCTCATACCTTGCAATATGATCCAGCAGCACTGCCTTCTTCCAGGTACAGTGCACCTGGGCATGGTGCGCGCGATTTAGCGAAGTGCGCTGAGCGCTTTATTAGCAAAGTGTGATACAGGGCATATAGAATACCCTTTCAGATTGTGCGCTAATACCCTGCTTGAAGGCTATGACAACAACAGCACTGTATCACAGCTGTAAGGCAGCACAGTACCCCGCAGCTATGTCTCCTGCTTCATGGAAGCTAAATAGCTGTACCTACTCCACCCCACCCACATGGCAGACTGTCTCTTGTAGCCTGCTTCGCTTATCAATGCTCTGAAATCCTCCACACTGTGTGCTAGACCTTCCTCTGCTGCAGATGAGCAACTGCAGAAGCAACCGTCACAACTGGCTCAATTGACCTGGTGTTCAGGCTGACATTCTGGAGCGGCAGGGTCCCCAAGTCCAGCTAGGGAACCCGTTAAGCTTCCAGCGCTTCCAGAGCGCACTGCTATCTCCCATTGCTGACGAGGTGCACATCGCCCTCATGCACTATCACGCTGCCGGGCCCTGCTGGCCTCAAGTTGTGCTTTTGCACCTGCAAGCAATGCGCCTGGCTTCCTGAGCGTGTCCCCGCAACAGCACAGCAACAGCAAGTGCAAAGGGCGGCCATGACGGCAGGGACTGCAGGTCTCAACTGCTACTCCCATGCCATAGAGATGTCCTGATGCAAGGCAGCTAGCTCTGGGGGAAGGATGTAAGCATCCTTGGGCTGCTGACACATCCAGAACCCTCGCAAGACGAGTACATTTGCGCAAGGTGCGGGAATGACGCCTGCCTGCAGCGATGCATGCGCATCCTCCACAGCGCTCCGTTGCTGCGCCGCGTGAGGCGTGCTGGCCTCTTCTAAGAACTCGGTAGCCACGTCGCCATCCCTGTCCTCTTTGAGGCCCTTTGTGTACCAGTCCAGCCCCTGCACATCATGTCCTGCTACATCTGCACTACCTAAGGTATGGGCTTACTGTACCGCTCAAGCCTCAGGGTGCTTATAAGCAGGCGCCTTCTGCAATACCATTTTGTAGGGCTACTTGGCATTGGGCCCATGATCAAACGGGGCATGGAGAGGCAACCTGACGTATGCTCTGATGTTAAGCCAGTGCATCTGGAAACCTCTGGAGTGGGTTGCAGACTAGTGCAGCACATTACCTGCACGCCTCCTGAGGAGCCATAGCCAGGATTCTGAAGGACTGGCTGAACAGTCTGCTTCACAGCTACCTTCTGAACAAACCCTGCCGGAGCTGTGGAGCTCGAGCTTGCTTCGGACGAGGCCGTTGATGTCTCCTTGAGGTCCTGCATAGCGGTCTGTAGCCTCAGCATCCTTAGTATGCAGAGGCTTGGGGAGGTGATGATGGACCAACTCACCTCTCCTAGAACGTAGTCCTTAAACTTGCGGAGGAAGTTCATCGCAAGGGGTGCGGGATCATAGTCCTAGCTCTCGACGTGTGTATGCAGCTGCCTAGTAAATGCCTTGTTTAGCAAGCTGGAGACCAGAAGAATGCAACCTGTAGTCGAAACAAGACTACATGACAGAACCAACACCTTATGTGCTGCAGATTGCTTAAGGAGCCTATCTCTCTCTGAAAGCCCTGTGACAGCGTTCAGTCTATAGAAATGAGCAAGAATTGGCAAAGTCGAGCAAGGGCATACCTCCCATACTGACCCATTCACCCCAATGCTTCGATGGATGAACAGCGCGAGTGTGATGCTTATGCAGCGCCTGAGCAAGAGAAGTTCTTTCGTGTGTGGCATGTGTGTCGGTGCATAGGGAGGCAGGAGCTTTCGATGTTTTGAGAAGAAATGTCTCAACATGTCTCTCTGCTTGAGGAGGTATTCTATAACGCTGATATTCTGGGATGCATAGCAGGACACCTATATCTTCCAGACGCTACAAGGGTGCAGTCTGCTTGCCCACTCATTCCTCCAGGGTCTTGATGTTCATGTCTTGTACTATACTTTCTGGGATTCTCATGCTTCGCGTCATGCCTGCAGTTATCGGCAGTAAGCAAGACAATCAGAGGTTTTTTCAGAAACAATAACATTGAGCATAAGCCGCGCCTGCTCATCGTGGCCTCGGAGTCTAATTGCCTATGCGAGCTAGATTTGCTGACTGGGGAGCTGGTACAAAAATATGCGGTGCGCCCACGAGCCAGGGGCTGGAAACGGCAGAAAGGGGGTTCCTTGGACTATTGGCCGACCTGTGTGGCCATGCACGAGGGCTACATCCACATCTGCCAGTACAAGGTACTCTGCTGATGACCTTCATCCCTTCATCTGGCAATGTGGCAGACTGTCGAATCAATGACTAGTGAGGTAGACCTCAGCAAGCCATCTCGAATGTGCCCCGCATGCAGGGCAATCAGGTGCTGAGGTTTTCTCCCAGCAACCTGTCATACCTCTCTACAACAGCAAGGATGTCTGCCGTTGAAGAGAACCCAGAAGGCATTGCTTTCTCCAGAGGCTGTCTGTATGTTGCCAGGTGAGCGCCTCTTCTGTCTGGCACTAGCTACCTCAGCTGTCTGCCTCTGTCACTCCCGCATTCAGCTGGATTTCTCATGCATTGTGAGAGCACACATTGGCCTTCAGCCAGCCTCTTCAGTCTCATGCGTAGATGAGAACTCGTCTGCATGCAAGCAGCATGGCTCTCAGAGCGTCCACATTTGCTCAAGCCAGCATTCCTGCATGGCATGACTGATTGAGGTGTGCTGCAGTGCATCTGCCGGCCACATCAGGCGTTTTGTACCTCACTCAGACGGCAAATCCTTTGTCACCACATCACAGTATCTTTCGGCAACCATTAGCCTCAGTACAGGCCCACAGGCCGGCAGGTACCCGCAGGTGTGACATGAGGGTCATCAGCCTCAGGCTTATTATATTCTTGAGTAACAATTACATATTGCTGGGCAATCCCCATGCACCAGATTTCACCAGACATTCATGTACCTCTCCGGTGCTTGGTGTGTGAGGACTGATCTCGCGCGGCAGTTGCATTAGCATGTGGCATGATGTGGCTGATAGGTGCGCCGGCGTCTTCACGTCCTGGCGCATGCATGTGCAGGTGCCATGGGGCATGGTGACTGGACCCGATGGGAACCTGTACATTGCCATGGACGATGAGTTTGAGGTGCGCATCTCTGTCAAGGGCAGACTTTCCCTAGGCCCTCCCACAGAGTCTGCAGTCAGATCAGGCTGTCACACCTTGCAGCATCAGCTTGAGAGCAGTCATCCCACTGCACACAACAATGTAGAACACGGGCCCCTCTGTCGTGCAAGGCAGGCTTCAGACAAGGACTCCACGCTAACAGAATGTCACGATGGCACCCACTCAATGCGATTTGATGTGCGCAGAACGGTGATGATGCGCTGGCGAGTACCAGTGGCCACGTCATGGTGGGGCTTCTAGGCCCAGAAGGTATGGTTCAGACATCCACCTGCCTTTGAGCGCACCATGTAGGCTAATCACTCACGCCCAGCCATGCTGCTGTGCCTCACAGTACCAGTGGTAGAGGCCGCCTCTATCAATGTGATACTCCAGCTGAGAAGGTGGCTGGCTGCGCAGGGGAGCTGGTGTCGCTGCGGTCATTCTGCGGGCTCCTGGAGAATCTCGCCCGGCCATCGGGGCTCTGCTTTGACGACCAGGGGAACCTCTACGTGACATGCATGACCAGCAGGGTATGCTATTCTGATAAAAAGGACCGGGGACTGTCACTGTTCAGGATGTGTAGCCTACCTCCTTACCAGTACTGTGCCGATGACGCACACCTTGCACGGGAAACACTGGAAACAGGCCAGAATTGCGTCTGCAGGTCCACAGGGCTAAGCTAATTGCTCTCTAGGAGCGTAGCATGAGCTTTTGGCATTGTGTTTGAATTCTACAGCACCCTCTGAGATTGCTGACACCTCTGGTTGTGTGCAGATCCTGCAGTACTCAGGGCCCCTGGCGGACACACCCGGGCAGTTGATGCGGGTAGCAGCGCAGTGGGCACTGCCTGGGGAGAAGCGCGGGCAGGGCCCCAACAAACCCTGGGACGTCAGATGGCACAAGGGTATTGAAGGGATTGGCGCCAAGGGAGAGCCGCTACTGGTGGTGACGAGGCATGCTGGCTTGTGGCGGCGCTGCGGGTCTAATGTGGCCATCTTTTCAGCCGTCAGCGGGAGGCTTCTGAAGCAGTTGAAGTTCAAGCAGGAGCATGCCAGGCACCTGAGGCAGGCCAACATGATCCTCATTGACTGACTGGGTTGCATTGATGAGTGGGTGACAGAGGGCATGGCCTGATATTGAGGGTATAGACCAGCCAAAGACACAATAGCAGCTACGACAGATGCACATTTGGTGCAGCCTAAATGCAAGCTAGTGGCATGAGGAAGGTGCTGCGCAGCACCATGCATGTACATACCCCTCAGCAGAGGTAGACACCATGGAGAAAGGCTTGCTGCCTTGGGCCTGTAATGATAGACTACAGTTTAGTTATGATGACGGCGGGTCGTAAAGCCATTCTTCCAATGAGTATTACAATTGCTGGATACATCACAATTTGAAACCCGATGTGCAGCTCTGCCTTGAGGTGCATCTGCGCTAACATTACTCTTTGCCGGCATCATGCATTCTTCTACCTACCCAACTTCAATGACAATGCTGAGCTGCATGCAGAGAGACATCATATCACCCAGTGGAGACAGACCTCCCATTGAGGGTTCCTAGGGCTACAAGTCCTGGCTTGCCTGCCATGCCAAAATCTTCAGAGCTTTGCAGGTTTGCAACTTCTAAGCCATTGCTGACCGGGCTGAATATGAGCACTATGAAGAACTTCTCGCTGTCAAAATCAGTCTCCAGCCAAGCATGGTGTGCAACAGTCCCCCAAGAGCAGCGCTAAGTCAGGGCCCTTTACAAAAATCCACCTTGCACTCAACGCTGTCTCTTGGCCCTTTCAGCGGAGGTAGCTACTTCACGGATACTGCAGGTCGCCTCTTGAGCCTTTGCAGAAGCTGCCATAGTGTTCTTCATCAGACATGAGGGCTGACAAGAAGCCAGCTGCTCACTTTCCATTGTTGTTGTTGTTGGTGATGGTCCCACCTGCAGAAGGGTTGAAGAGGATAAAAGAACACCTTCTGGCCCTGCTGAGCGCTCCTTTTGTGAATAGGGGACCAGGGCTTGTCAGGCATCAACAGAGTACCAATCAATGGTGCCTTGCACAGCGTGCAGGAGAGCTTACCACCTCCATTGTTGTTGTTATTGTTGTTGTTGGTGCCTCCACCGTTGTTGTTGTTGTTGTTGGTTACTGCACATGCCAGACCAGAAATCAACATCAAAGAATAGCAGCACAAAGAAGACATAATCAGTCAGGCCAAGGTCTAGAGCACACAGAAGACATGGATTGCAGAGCACATGTCAGCCATGTGCAGCGCAACGTACAGAGAGTCAGCATCAGAGCAGCTGCTGTATACTCTCTGCCGTGCAGCTACCAATAACACGCCACCTAGAATGACATGCATATCTGCAGAGGCCCAGTACAGGAACTTACTGCCTCCTCCGCCATTGTTGTTGTTGTTGTTGTTGGTCGCTGCACACCCACATGAGGAGTCAGCATAATAACACGTCTGCCAGAGATGTTAGCAGATATCACATAGGGAGCCCCTCATACGGATGGGAACAGCTTAGTCAGCTGATTCGTAAGGATAAGGCATGATTGCAAAGGCCTTTTCACGCAGAAAACAAGACAGCCTTTGTTGCTTCCACTGTGAGCATGAAACGTCCCTCAACACCACCTTTAGAGGTCAGCAGGGGTCCCCACATCCCAGTGAGGACTCAGCTCCCAATGTGTGGGCGGAGACCACATGTTGGTGCATCAACTCCTGCATGTTATGAGTAAGCAGCGCATCCCACCTGGGGCGACGTATGGGGGTGGAGGAGGGAAGTATGGCGGCGGGGGAGGCGAGGGGCAGGGGCAGTAGCAGGTGCACTGGTCCCACGAGTTGGACTGCACCAGATCAGGCTCCCGTTAGCGTCCCCGCAGCTTCATTGCGCCAAGCGATGCCTCATAACAAGACCTTGGTCAGGCGCTCTGAGCGTCTCATGCTCAGCTGCAAGGGCGCTTTGTGCAGCAGGCCAGACAAACGCCTTCCCAAAATCACGCTACAGGCTGTGTGGCAAGCTTGCGACAGGCATTGCCTGTCCTAGTGTCTTCCAGCTTGCAACTCATCATGCCAGGGCTCTGGCTCTAGTCATGCGCACCAGCGATTGTCAAGGAGGTGAGGATTCCATGCATGCAGGAGTCTTATGCAGTGGAGTCTGAGTGGGTAGCTGTGGGGAACTGGAGCTAGGAGGGCGACTTACGTAGGGGGTCTGGCAGGTTGGGGCTGGGCTTGGGGTGTAAGTTGGGGTGTAGGTCGGGCTTGGGCTGTAGCCGTTGTTGTTTGTGTTTGCGCTGCCACCATTGTTGTCTGCACATCCAGAAGATTCTCAAGCGACAGAAAGCCTGTGAGTCCCTCGTCTTGCTTAGGACTGTACTTGCTAATTCGATCAGGCAGCACCAAGCCATCTGCATGGGGAAAGCTGTAGGGCTGATGCTGGATGCCATGCTTGGGGATTGTGGGCCAGGCTTCAGCAAGGAAGAAAATGTGCTACACAGGTATTGGAAGAATTCATTATCACGCTCTGCTCAGGATCGAGAGTATTGGGAAAGCTTGCGGGCTCACTATTATTGTTGTTGGTCTGCAGCAGCGCACGAGTGCCTGCACAGACGCCTTTCAAATGTCAGCTTGCGGTTGCTTATCAAAGACTCCGTATATATGCTCGTTTTGCAATATCGCCAGCCCAGAAGAAGTATCCTGGCCGGAGGGACTGTGACGCCCCCTTTGCATGCCAAAAGCACATCCTGATGTGGGGCCTTCTGGATAGGCTCCGACATCGTTGATGCTGCACTAACGGGTACTGTTGATTTCTCCAATGGGACCCTACAAGGCTCCAGGTTCGATCGAGATACGATCACTGACAGGCCTGTTATTGGGTGCTTGATACTAGGCCATCTCAGCGGCAGCAATACGCGCACCACAAGCGCTGAGTCTGCTTTGATATATCTACAATCCGTGGTGGTCCAGTTTGTGCGAGCATCGTACATGCAAGCAGGTGTCGGACAGGTGCCAGCCCGGCTACAGGCATGCCCGGACCTTGAGCGCTGGTGGGACAATATGGGCGAGCCCTTACCTGCCCATTCGCTCCCAGTGACGCTGCAGACGCCCAGCAGGGCAGCTGCTAGCAGCAGCAGGCCGAGTCTCCCGGGCATCGTCGGCTCTTTTCGGTATGGCAGGCGTGCTACGGGGCAGTACCGGTCTCTCGTCCTATGGCGATGGTGAGGGCTGGTGGCTCGGTTCGGCGATTGAGATCTCGAATCAACACGCTGGTCTGTCAGCGAAGGAAGCCTGCTCGCGAGGCTTTAACCACAGCTGGCAGAGCAACTCTGACGACAGGTGTCATGCCGATCACCTCACCGCGCGCGTGCTGCGCCCCAAAGCACGACGAGCGAAGTCACGTCCGCAGCTATGTCACGCTCATTGCGACGTTCAAGGTATCTTCTGCGACGACGTGTGATCAGAACCCCTTCAGCCGCTCGAATGAAACACAGAAGGGTGATTTCACGCGGAGGCCGAGGCACCTCCTGATCTGGGAGGGAACACAAACCAAGTCAAGCGCAGACAATTACATTTTACCGATGTTTTTGCAATACTTTCGGTCATAATGAGAGCAATGGGATGGCTATATCAGGCCCATCCACTGGTGCCTGGGGCGCACTTGTCTTTTGCAGAGGCAAAAGGCTTGAGTTTGTAAGCTGCATTGTCCGCAGCCCACTGGTGACACTCAATACTTCCTGGATTCGAAATGCACACACTGTGGCTCACACAAACTCAGACTGTGCAGCATCTTACAGGCAGCGCCTCCAATTGGCTGGGGCGGGCACTCCTAAATGTCAAGCGTACTTTTGAAGATGGACTGATCTGATAGCTCGCTCGGGACCTCAATGCGCTACGCGATCGGCGGTCCATGCAGCACCGATCATTGCCGACGTGCGCTGCAGACGCGCTAAGTACGCAGGCAGAGCGCCAGCGCCCAGTGCTTGGCGGGCCGGACATCTCGTCGGGGCTGGCGCTGCAAAAGGCCTTTCACTCCCTCTTGGGCCCGCGGCCTGCTTGCTCCAAGACCAGCTGAGGCCTCTTTTGGGCTTGACGCTCCTGCAATTGCGCAGCACCTGAGCAATGAGGCTCCAGATCTTCCTCCATCTCAGACGGGCACGATCTACATTGCGCTACTCTACCAAGGCGTTCATGAGTGCAGCATTGTTGCTTGAGCCTGCCGTGCACATGCACCCACAATCTGACCCCTCCTCTCCTGTTCTCAGCTCTGCTGCAGCTCGCATCTGCTGACGCTGGCTGCCGCAATTGAACATGATCAAACTCATCTAGTCAGCGCTCACCTTACTCTGGCCAGCCAGTCTGTGAGCAAGCCTGTGGCCGCTCACATCTTTGCGCTGAGAGCGGGCCATCAGAAGTGCTGCTGTCTTCAGGTGCTAGAGAGGGCTGCTCAGAGAGCCGCTTCTCTGTTTTCCCCCCACCAAGCCTTTATCCTGGTAGGCTGCTCTCTGAGCGAGCCTGTGGCTCTGCATGTCTGTGCGCTGCCAGCCAGGCACCACAATTGCTGCTTTCCTTAGGCTGCTCTGAGAGGCCTTCTGCAAAGCTTTTACTCTGGCCGGCTGCTGTCTGAGCGAGCATGTGGCTGCTCACGTCTTTGCGCTGACAGGGAGGCCTCAACGCTGCTGCTGTCTCTAGGCGGCTCAGAGAGGGAGGCCATCCTCTACAAAGTCTCTACTCTCTTTGGCCGCTCTCTGAGCGAGCCTCTGGCGGCTTTGGCGGGCGCCTGCGCTGACAGTGGGGCCTCCAGGCTGCTGCTCCCTTTGGGCGGCTCAAGAGAGGCCTTTTGGATTACCCTTTAGAAAGCTCTTACTGTGGTCGGCCGCCTTCTGAGCGGGCCTGTGGCTGCTTGTGCGCCCGCTCTGAAAGTGGGGCCTCGGGGCCACTGCTGTCTTTGGGCGGCTCTGAGAGGCCTTCTCTGTACCCCTCCACAAAGCTGCGCACCGCGCGCTGGTAGGCGGATGCCCGCGTGCGATACAGATTCTGCAGCAGCGGCTTCATGCTCTGCGCTCCGCCTTTGGCTGCGCCGACTGCAAACAGATACGACAGAAGTCTTAGCTGCATAGGCAAAGAAGCCTTTAGGGGCCCATATTGACAGCAAACAGATCACCGCCTTGGCTACACTATTGCTGGTCATCCCAGATGATGCTCCATTGGGACTTGCATGCAAGGCAGCCTCCAGCCTCAACCGACTGTGTGTTTATCCATATATGCTGCTGTCCTTTGCCTATACCACACCTAGTGTTTATCAAGAGCTTTGCTAGCTGATATATGAAGATCGATGAGGGCTACACAGGCTTGTGGTCTTCTCAGGGCACTTGCGGGCCACTAATGATGCATGTCGCATTAAAGCACTGCAGCTGTGCAAAGAATACGTGCAGACTGCATGCCAACAAAGAATCAGGAGACTCACGAAGCTCATCAATGATGGGTGGCTCCTCAGGAACCCTGTCTTTTGAGCCTCCTGCTACCTCCTCCTTCTTCGTTTTCTTGAAGGTGTCGAGGTAGTCTCTGGTCCCTAATCTTACTGCCTGCACAGTGTGAGAGCATGAGCTCTTGCACTCACAGAGGTGCCTTACACAAAAATAAAGCTGTGCTGGTAGTGACAGACTCCAGTGATGACTCTCATACTGAGTACTAACCTTCCAGATCTCTGCAACAGTCAACCTCCGGGACTCTTGTCCTGGCGGCTCAGGTAGGGCAGAAGGGGCTACGATCTCCTTTATATCGTGCTTGATGTACTGTTGCACGCGCCTGAACGCCCTGAGCATCACACCATTCCGCTGACTAACACCTGCTGTCCGTGGGAAAATTGCTCTCCTATTAATTATACCTTTTGAAGCTATAAGTGCTCTACAAGGAGCGCGGATGGGCAGATTGGCTGCAGTTCTCTGAACAACAGGTTCCTCCTTCCGCGAAGCTGCCACCCTTCACAGCAATCTCTGCGAAATTTGCTGCGCGAGATGGTGGCCCTCTTTCAATGTGGCACTTAAAAATCAATAAAATTCTCCATGATGCTTTCCTGTTAGTTCCTGGCATGCTAACACCAACGACAGGATTTTGATCGGGCAGCTAGACATTCCTAAATGGGTGCTAGGTGACTGCAAGAGCACAGCATGATGTGAGCCTTTACTCCAAAAGCTTGTAGCGATACTGCCATATGGCCATCGATGCTACCTTTGCCAGACATCGGGAAAGGGAGATAAAGGCTCACCAGGGGAAGGTGTGCCATCCCCCTTTCAGCATCCCTGACGATGTACAGTCAAATCCCTACAGCATTGCACCGTATCATGACCTTAACCACAGCTAAAGGTGAGCATGTGGGATACATATTCACATGCATGCAGGTATACTGCCTAGGCTGGGACTGCGAGGGACAAAAGCTTGCCTCAGCCTCCATAGACAAGACTGTCCGTGTATGGAACATAGAGCATCGACATAAGGTGCTTGGCCCATGAGTGCATGTCATCTGCCCCCGCAATGCTAAATGATGTAGTTCTCATACACCAGCCAGAGCAGCATCATGTCTGCATGAGATGTGCTGGACTTTTGGGTTACTGAAGTGCGTGTGCTTGCACATCTGCACTGTCAAAGAAATTCTTCAAACCACTAATGCTGCAGGACAAAGATGAGCGGCATGAGAGCGAGTTCAAGCATTCCACACGGCTGTATTGCCTGCATTGGCACCCCAGCAGCCCAGCGGAGCTGGTCACATCAGCTGATGACAAGTACATTAGGTAGGTTTATCGCTCCAGGCTCCACCAGAGGCATGTTGTGAGGCACTATGACTGACAGACAGTGGCTGCCTCAGCAAATCAGCAAGAGGACACCCCTGATACATGCTTGGTGCAAAAATGCTCCGCCTGGACACCAAAGTCCAGTTCTGACTACCAAGCTCTGGCCTGATCGATCTGTGTTCTGCGCAGGCTGTACGACATCAGGTCTCACAAGGGCGCCTTAAGATTTCCCACCCCCGGTGTCAACATCTTTCTGGGCTGGAATGTGGCAGATCCCCATGTGCTGGCCACAGTGAGCGACAGCAATGTTGTCACTTTCCTTGACATGCGCAAGGGGAAGTACCTCAGAACAGTAAAGAACCGGCAGGAGGTGAGAAGCCCTCATGGCTCTTGTAGTGTCACCTGCAGCACTCAGGCCTATGTGGCATTTGAGCCTAAGGCAGCGTCTGTAGCTCTGCGTACATGTTGGCACTTCATTGGACGCTGTCTATGGTGCTGCACTGTGATCCGGGTATAGGGACGAGAGGCCTTCTGATTGACCAGTCACGCCTGCACTTGGGACGGGCGATGTGAACCTCCTTCAAAGGGATTGCTGGTGTAGGTGAACGAGCTGGCCTTCACCCGCGATGGGAAGCTCTTCATGCAAGCCACCAGCTCAGGTGTTGAGGTGCAGCATCCCCTCTCTCGCAGTGGCATCTCCAATTGTCTACAAGGATATGAGGAAGTGAGCACTTTGTCAGGTGCTGTAGCTGCTACGACTGGGCTGCATTCTTGAAGGCCATTCTTGAAGAGGTGGCTGCTTCTGCAGGTATACAGCACTGCTACCTATGAGAAGTACTCCATGCTGAACGGTCACACAGGCACGGTGCACAGCATCTGCGTTTCTCCGGATGACAGGTGAGCGCAGCGCCATCAGTGTTCAATACGGTCTTCACAGTTTCTGCTGTGCACCGATGATCCGGATCCCACTTGGAATGCTAGCTCTTTGTTCATATAATGCAGAGTAAGAAAAAGACTTTGCCTCAGGTGTCAGTTGGTGTGGGCAGCTTTTATGCACATGGAGGCAGTTGTGATGATATGCGCACTGTCTTTGTGCTGTCTCATGTGTCAGGCATCAATAGAGACAAACTGATTTGACGGCACACAGCCATGACTCAGCACTGTCTCATGCAGGCACATGGCATCAGGAGCAGAGGACGGCTCTGTAGCGCTGTGGGATCTGGACACCATGGCATGTGCGCACACCTGCACCCACATGGATGGCGGGGTCAAGACTGTGAGCATCAGCCATGACTCCCAGTACGTGGCCTACGCCGGCGAGCAGGACTACCTGGTCATGGAGAGCATACAAGGAGGTAACCTCATTGCCAGCTGTCTCAAGAAAGTCAACCACAGTCCCGTCTGCTGTATGACACTGGAGCATGTGACGATGCTTGACAGTGCACATTGCAGAAGCCTCAAGCTGTAGCACTCAGCGTTGTGCTGAACGGCACATGAGTGGGGAACACTCATGATGCTCTGCCTCCACTGTCACCAATCCCTGCTGCAAGCCAAGATGCCCTGGTATTGCTGAGCATAACCTGAAGAGCGGTGGTGTGATGCAGGGAGGAAGCCCTGGACTGTGGGAGTGAGGGGATCGCAGCCGGTGGTCGACTCTATAGCCTGGAACCCCAAGCACCTTGTGCTGGCTTCAGCAGGAGCGTACTCTGACAGCTCAACCTCCTCCAAGACCACTGGCAACATCATTGTTTATGCTCCTGTAGTATCCACCTGATTGCTGAGGAAGGGTGGCAAATAACGATGGATAGTGGGTTGAGGGGCAATATTTAAGCTTCACAGCATGCGTTGCTCTTGCAATACTAATGACGTAAAACTGAAGCAGAGCGAGCTCATGGTCTTGAATGCTAGAGGATAGGAGTTGGAATCCTTAGACAATGGGAGACCCACCCTTGACTGACCCCATATCCACCCCAACTTGCTGCAGTGCGGAGCTGTCCGGCTTCCGATTGGTGCTCGGCTCAGTTCACGTCCCACAGCTTTGCCTATCACGGAAATTCGAGTAGACATACACACTAGGCCGGATCTGCAGCTGAGCTGTTGGCTGACTTAGAGCGGACTACTGAAACGGTGTTCCGTCAGCAGGATCCCTTTCCAGGATATCACGGTGTTTTGGTCACTTAGAACGATCTATTTGAGGCCAAAGTCCGTTTTCGATTTGAAAGGGGTGCAAACGCTGCCTGCTAGAGGTGCTCAGGAAGCCTGAAACGCGTCAGAGCACTTCTTAGGTAGCGCGGCCTTTTTGAAACATATCGGAAGATTCCTGGGATACAGGTAGGACTGTAAAGCAGTAGCGCATCGAGGAGCCTCGTTCGAGGCCTGTCATGGGCTTATCAGCAGGAAGTGGCGCATTATCACACCCATCTTAGCTGAGCTTGCCAACCAGAAAGCATCCCAGATGCAGCTGTCAGCGGGCATGAGAAGTATGTGCAGCAGAGAATTATCTCTGCGAGATTCTGCACCAAGGTCAGCACGAGCTCAGTCGCATGCTCGGGTGTCTGTACAATGCAACTCAGCTCGGAGCAGCCCTGAAAGGACCAGGATCGTCAGCATTCGGCAACGAGGTGGGGACAGAACAGCAGACGCGCCTATGCACTGAGCTTTCTCAGCACCACTGAGCTTTGTCAGTATACCTGAGGTACAAGCATGCCTCACAAGCATCTCCTGCAGATTGTGTCTCCCTAAGCTCTGCTGCTCGCGCAGAGTCACTACCAGGCCTCTGGCAGGCCTCACGGCCTGCAAGACAATGCTGCGGCCTCAGGAGAGCAGCCGCAGGCAAAGGCGAGGATGCGCTGCCAGAGAGGTATGTGCCTCAGCCAGCGGACGAAGGCGGGCCACAGGGGATAGCAATCCCGGGGCTAGGCGGAGAGATGGACGCAGAGATTCTGTCCCTGCTAGTCCCGGCCACCCTGGCAGTGTTCCTGGACCCAGCCATGGCCCTCATAGACACAGGTATGCGCTGAAGGACACATCATAGCATGGAGCATTGCATGTCCCTGCTCATACCTCTGACAATTTGCATAGCATAGCTGAACGCTCGCAGCAGCTGTCAGATCAGCATCAGCCTTGTATGTTACAGCAGAGGCATCATGAGTGCAGCAGCTGTGCAACAGGTGCAGAAGCTTAGCTTTAGTCTATATGGTTCTTCCTGCGAAGGATGTACAGTGCAGCAGTCCAACTTGTTGAGCAGCACTGCAGAGCTGTACCTATCTCTTACACTATAGCCTAGGATCTGACCGCTCCCTGTCACAATCTTATTAGTGCCCGTTCAGTGCGCGTGTCTGTCTCTGGAGAAGCAGTGTATGATGCTTTTTGCTGCTTGCGCAGTCATTGTGGGGCGGCTAGGGATGCACCAGCTGGGCGCGGTGGGCCTGAGCAACATGGTGTTCTTCTTTGTCACCGTCTTCTTTTCATTCCTTCTGGTGGTCACAACGCCCCGCGTGGCTGACGCCCTGGCCGTAGACGACAGAGCCCGGGTACATCCCTGTCCCATGTGTTGAAATGACCTCATCTGCTTCCGACCTGACGAAACATGGCTACCATCTTCATGTGAACAGCGCAGTGCAGGGGAACCTCCCTGCATGGCAGGCAGCCTTGGTGTGAAAGTGCAGTAGAGTCATCTTTGCCTGTCAGCACAGGGTCGCTGCTTCACTTTAGATGGAAATGGCCACAAGACTTGGTTCAGCCATGATTGAACAGCCCGTGCCGTGCCTCATAGTGAAAGAGCATAACCTGGAAATGCACTGCAGGCTTCGCTGGCAACAGTACACAACCTATGGATTGCACTGGTCATTGGAGGCCTGCTGACGGCCTTCCTATGGTTCAATGCCCCATTGCTCATACAAGGTGTGGCCAGCAAAGCCTGCTTGACCAGAGATCCTGGCAAGAAGCAACCAGACTGTGTGCCTTCGCAACATCTGGTGGTGATGATAGACTGCTATGGAGGCCAATTGCGTTCTGACAATGCAGCCCCTGTCATGGCTAATGTGGATGGGCATCTGTTATTCTCAGACCTTTAGTTGATGAACGTGCTCTGGCTATGCAGGCTTCAAGCCAACGGCACTGGTAGCCGCCGAAGCAGTGAAGCATCTGCGTGTGAGGTCTTTGGCGTGTCCAGCTGCCCTGTTCCTGTTTGTGGCCAATGGAGCATTCAGGGGTGCCCGGGACACCAAGTAAGCCTCAGCCCAGATAGGCACGCGCAGTGGAGTCGTTCACTGCAGCCAGACCGGAATCGCCTGCTGTAACCTGCTGATGTCATGCGTGGACGCTCGCGCATATACAGAGCTTACATACTGGTTGTTGGCATTGAGCTAATGTGTGACAGCCTTCAGCGACTCTCCCATGCATCATTGATGCTGCAGGACCCCGCTAGCAGCTGGCGTGGCGCAGAATTTTGTGAATCTGTCGCTAGACATTCTTTTGGTGGTGGCTCTGGGCGTTGGTGTGGTGAGCATCGTGGAACTGCTCTCTGCGTGCCCAGCTGTCTTGCCTCCTCAAGACAACCTTTCCATGCAAGCGTGCCAAGATGGGCTTCTCACCAGCCAGCTCATGTGCAGTGATGCCAAGCAGAGTGTAGGAATTTGACAGCTCTGTGGCATGCAGTCCGGGGCGGCCAGCGCAGCAACGGCAGCCCAGTACACGGGCGCAGCGGTCATGTTGGTCATGCTTGCCCGGAAGGACCTGCTGCTGCCCAGGGACCTGCCCAGCCTGCCCCCACTGCAGCAGTGGGTGGACACGCTGCGCCCGGGCATCCCCTTCGCCTTCTGCATTGCCGCTGTTGTGACCGCGCTCCTCACAGCCACCAATCTGGCCACAGGTCTGCCACTTGTTCCATGTATACTTTGTATGCCTTACCACGACACCAGTCCTTGCCTCCTGAGACTCCGGCAGAGACCATGGCATGACACATTCATGAATGCAAAGCGACCAGCACACGGCCTCAGTGATTGCTGCTGCGGTGACAGTGCTCCTTGTAGCCATCCACCTGTCCACAGGTCGTCACTGCTGGCCTCAATACTGAGATCTGGTCAAGGCTACCCTTCGAGCTGACAGGCCATGAGCCTGCATCAATATGCAGAAGGGCATATAGTGCAAATACGTGACCGCTTGTAAGTGCAACATATGCGCCGGAAACACAATGAGACACTGCTTGTGGATGTGCAGCTCTGGGCCCAGTGTCGCTGGCGGCGCACACCATCGTGAAGCAGGTCACCGACTTCGCCATGGCCATCTTCGGCTGCTTTTCCACCGTGGCGCAGTCCCTGGTCGCCACCTGCCTGGGCAAGGTAAAGCCTGATGAGTGACCAGCCCCAGCATGTTGACCATTTATCCTGCTCATGCTTTCAGCCTACGTCATGCTGCCTTGTGAGAGTGCTGCTTGTGAAATCGCTGTCCTGAAAGGAGCTGCAGGCTCCCCTGGCTGCCTTGAGGCAGGATGCCTTGTCCTGTCATGCTACCGACACCATGAACATGTGTCATTGTCGCAACTGAAGCTGACTTACGGCATACCTGGTAATGGCTAATAACATGACTAACCAGCAGCAATGCTCTAGGGTCCTCACGATGCTGAGACCTGACTTGCTCTGTGCAGGGGCAGAAGACAGAGGCGCAGCAGTATGTGAAGCGGCTGCTGCAGATGGGCTCTGGGTCGGGGATCCTCATTGCGGCTGTGATCCTGCTGGGGCGCGGCTGGCTGCCTCAGCTCTTCTCCCCGGATCCCCAAGTCATCGCGGCTGCAGCCAGGGCGCTGCCCATCGTGGCTGCTTCAATGGTGCGCTTCCTCTGCTGCCTCTCTGGCTTCTTGCAACTCTGAGGATACCTTCTGGGTGGGCAGCTAGAGCTCAGCACTGCCAAGTTGATCAAAACCCGTCACGCCTTTGCATAGGTAGTGAAAACCTGCAGAGTCAGCCAATCGGAAAGGACATACTTTGTCGGACAGGCTGCTGTGTTCTGTGAGGTCCAAGCCTGGTCAACAGCATTGAATGTGGACAGGAATAGACAGAAGTGAACGGCTATGCGTCATCACGTATTCTCCGGAAATTCTGTCCCTTTTACGTTCTGAAGCATCATGGTGTGCTGCGTAGCCGCTAGCACCCTGCGCGCTGTCGCTGGAAGGCACGGTGCTGGGAGCCAGCCAGATCACCTGGGTGGGCGGCCGGACAGTCCTGTCTGCCATTGTGGCGCTGTCCTTCTTCTCCCTGGTCAGCAGCCAGGGCTGGGCGCTGCCCGGCATCTGGGCAGGTGGGCAACCAGCCCCTGACTCTTTGTCTGTGTGTCTTGTGACGTCACCACCACCTTGTATCCATGCTGGATGGTATGGCACCTTCACTGATATCACAGCCCTCTCTACGTGGAACAGACCAAGCTCACCCTACACGGTGGTGGCAGTCCCATGCATAGACGGGTGTGCCTAAGTGACTTTGCCATACACCTGCCATCACTATCATCTAAGCAGCCTGTGGTGTTTGGTGCTGGAAGAGCTTCAGCATGCACTGCAGCCAGTGTGGGGTGCCTGTGCAGGGATGGTGTTGCTGGTGTTCTGCAATGGGCTGCTTGACGCCTGGCTGCTGCTGTCCAAGAGGTCTCCCTTGGCCATGGAGTGACAATTGCGATAGTCCCAGAGTGAATGACCGTTGCAGAGAAGCAAGCCTGTGTGAATGCAATTGCAAGGGCATGCGTGATATCGTAACAATCATCAGCTTGTCGCGCATGAGCTCCATATCTGTGGAAGTTGATTGAAAGGCGCACATGGAGCCTGCATGTGCGAGATGTGTAGCAGCTGTAGGCAGAAGGCTGCAGCAGCCGGTGCTTCACTAAGCTGTAGATCTTATTCGAGCTTGACTCGTGATAGAAAATTTCAGGAACCATAGCTGTTACACAGGTCAGCATCCTAAAGATCTATGTAAAGTTGTCAATCCGTTCTTGCTAGTACCCAGTGAGATTGTGGTTCTCAAAACCAGATCTGGCTGAAAATAAAACGCAAGCAATGCTAGATGTCTTCAGTGTTCAGCTATATGCGACTGGAGGAGTATTGGCCTAATCAGCTTATAAGCTCTCGGCAGCATGAGGCTCCACTCCCCCGGCATAGAATTTGGCTCAATGCAACACCATGTGCGTCTCTATAGAGCTAGCTCCGTGAGATGAACTAACCTTGTACAGCAGGCCACCGACACAATTCTTTCAGGAAACATAAATGTCAGGAGCTATCGCGTGTGGCATGGCAAAAACTTCCAGATGCCACAGTGTCCACAATGTCACAACTGGGCAGCCGAGCCCAGGAGATAGTATATGGCAACATGATTGGAAGCATGCCTTTGTCAAGCGCTTATGCAACTGCCATAGCCTCAATGCGCTGTGAGAAGCGAAGCCTTGTACGTCATGAAAACACAATAGGCCACTGCTAGGACCTCAACGTCAAGCTTGCCTTCAAGGTAGGCTAAGCCAGAACGGCTACAGCTGAGCTCTCACCCCGCAACCCATGGTGACTCATGGCAGCATGGGGAGGGTAGGCTGAACACCAACTCTGAAAGCTTCAAAGTAGAAGATAGACACTACAGCGCAACGTTGACCTGTCATTTCGTACACGTAATGAGTCCCCTCTGCACCGCACTCCTTTTAGGCTAGAATAGCCTATGGAAAGCAAGCCAATCCAACCTGCATGCCTAATTTGAAGCTGCTCTGCTTCCCAATTGGCGCTGTCCTATGCACGGGCGTTGATGTGAGTCGAATGCCTCAAATCACCAAGCCGCATGCTTTGACATTCTAGGCTGAAGCAATCTTCTGCTACGGGGAGCGCTCAGAAACTAATGAGCCTCAAATGAGCCAAGAGCCGCTCAAACCCTCACAGCTTGATGTAGGATATGTAGAACAGGTCAGGACCCCCAAGCCCAGCAGTGTTGATGGTAACTGAGGTGACGCTAGTCCACTGGGCCTGGTTGAAGGTGATTGGGCCACTATTAGGGTATGCTGGAATGGGAGCATTGGAGACAGCTGGTGGCGTGACAACACCCGTCAATGTTGTACCGGTTATGGTCGCAGAGCCTCCTGTTGAGTAGCTCGCCAAAGAAAGGCCACACAGTGTCACGCCATTAGCTGGTGTCACCTGCATAACCATCAAAGCAGATTTGCTAGGCGCGCTTCAAATGCATGAGTCCCTCATGCTCAGGTGTTTATTCTTGGACGCGCTCTATGTGAGGAGATAACCGGCCAGGCCAGGACCAGGGCAGAAAAGTGAAGCGTATCAATGACAGTCACAGAGGGACTCAAAGCTGTCTGCAGCTTTGCTAACAAGCAAGGTGGGGTATGGCAAGCGCAGCCCATGCTTGTAATTGTCGCAGCATGGTGGCCGCACCTTAAAGGTGGCCACATTGTTGAGTCTGTAGATCGCACGGAAGCCACTTTGCACTTGCACATCATAATTCCAGCCTGTAAAGGAGAAGGATCCCACGGTGCCCACAGCGCTGTTTGCGCCGTTAGATGCTGAAAACGCCTGCGTCACACAGCCTGCGCCGCACCCACATGTCACATGATAGGCCATGTTCTTGAGTGACATGCTAAGTAGCTCCCGCTGCTCGGTGAATTTGCAGTGACCATGTACTCTCTACCCCAAGAAGCTCCGTATCTACAAGGACCTACACCCTGTAGGTCCTTGCAGACTCTGAGACATGTGACATGTCTAAGAGTCCTTGATCTTGCAACGGTGCTTCCCTTGAAGGGACATTGAGCGGCACCCTGCAGATTTATGCCAGGGCGCTCGCGCTCCTATAAGCCCAGAGACCATCTGAGAATGTGTATAGATTGCAAAGATCCTACCTAGGACAGCGGGTGGCGGCGGTGGTGGCGGTGGCGGGGGCCTGGCCGGCGGTGGAGGGGAGGGGGACTTTGGCGGCGGCGGGGGGGACCGCACCGGCGGGGGCGGCGACAGCTTTGGCGGCGGCGGAGGGGGGCGCGCTGGCGGCGGGGGGGACTTGGTCGCCGCTGCATAGCGCAAGGAGCTCACTCAGTGACAAGTTTCTGGGCATGGCTCCGAATGCCTCTGGCTCTTGACTGCTGAAGGTCGCAACGAGCACATTAAACTGACATGCCGGCCACGCTGTGTATGAGAGAGCCTCTGTTCTTTGCAGACATGCATACAGACGCGATGATGTCTGCAAGGAGTATGAAGTACATATGTTGATGCAGATCTGCTCCACAAGAGATGTAGTGATAGGCTTACGCGCTTGTAGAGGCTCTGCTACCACATCAGCTTCATCCAAAGTGCCTCCTGCAGGTTCCACTGTGTTGTGAAATACTCACGGGAATGTGTAATAATCACTTTGGGAGAGATGTGTGCAAAGAGAGGTGGCAGCTGGGCTTCTTTTGACGAGGGCTGGAAACCCCCCGTCTGCCATGGCCAGGGCGTGCAGACGCTCCGCACTCATGTCAACAGTGGGCAAAGCTTGCGCCGATTGCACACCTTGGGAGACCGTGAAGGTTCCTGACGCCTCCTGGTTGGCCTTGGCCTGCTTGAAGCTGACCACTCCGTCCGGGCTCGTCTGCGCAACGCTGACCACTGTCAGCCCTCCTTCAGATTCGACCACATGGCACAGGGCTTTGCATGCGGAAACTTGCAGCGCATCATCCAGACACTTCCCGTAAGTTGTCCTCAATTCACCAGCGATATATCCACATTGAGCAGTTGATTTGTTGGCTTTTGTACAGTCCAAGGCTCCAGCCAAAATCAGATAGTATGTTAGCCCAACTGTGCGGTAGCCATAACAGGAACAGACTACTGAAAGAACAAATGCCGACCTGGGGAGCATTCTGAGGAGATCCCCTCAATGCCGAACCATATGATTTTGCAGGGCCGGGAGCATATCCTGCAAAGGCTGCAGGCCTCAGGGGTGCTGTCACCTCAAGCCATATATCTTCTTTTCGCTGACATGCTGCCCTGTTTTCAGATCAGCACAAAAGTCGAGCCGGCTACAGCTCAGTCAAGTGCACCTTTGTGAGTGATGGCTTGAGTTGGAGAAGGCATTGAGAACGCCAAATGTATGGTCAAGTGATGCTGTACAGATCACACAGGGGCTTACAAGACAGAGAAGGGTAGAGAGTAAGGAGCACTCACCAACACTAGGTGGGATGACTGGAAGCGCCTGGGCTCTTGCACCAACAATCAGGAGCAAGAGCACAGATGCTCCTGCGCTAGCGCAGTGATATATGAAACCAGCCTTGACAGTAAGGGTCCTCATCCGACCTCACAGTGTGCTGGAGAGTGTTCTGTGCTCACCAATCAGCATGCCTGCTTTGAGCTGGGTGCGGGCTAGCTTGGACTTGGGGACATTCCCGAGCTCTCAAAAGGCTCCGGGATGGTCTCTGATGCAATGACGGGTCACATGAGGTTGAAAGGAGGAGTTCTGCACAAGACTGGCACTTTTGCAGGTCTGGGGTAAAGCTACCTCAGAGCAGGAACGCACGAAGAGAAAAGAGCTTGCCAAGACAGCACGGTCACAAGTGTTGGAATCAGGCCGTGCAGAAAGACAAGCTATTGGGACTGGCACTGGCATTTTGTAGTTTGGGCTGGCTTTCACAACCCTTCCGTGAATTTCGATACCCAATTCCCCTCTGCCTAGCGTTTCCAGAGCAGACGGTACCGGGAGCCCTTGGAGGGCCAATATAAATTGCGAGAGGCACGATCAAATACACCATGAGAATACAGAGCATAGATAAGGGCTGAGCGTTTTCAGGGAGCAAGCGCTGGTCGTGATGGAGAGAAAGACTTGCTCACGAGCAGCTGTTTTGCTCCATTCATATCTGACATGTGCGCTGGTAAGACTCTAGCAAGCTTATCAATGGTGACAGGCCGCAATGCCCTTGCTTTGGGCAGCTGGCGTGTCACGAGTTTCTGGCTGTCGAACTGTATTTCAAGCTTTGTACTCCATAATTCAGTCCGGAAAGGGCTCTACATATTCCTTGTATGGCCTGATTTCCATGAGGTGTTAAATAAGGACGTCTCAGCAGCCTATGGAGACCAGGGATGTCAGAGACAGTTTCATAGAACAAGATGCTGGACCATGATGGTTGGTCTCGCATATTACACCAGGCTGTGTCCTGGCTGTGAGACCTTGAAGATAGAGCTTGCGAACAGTAGGGAACGTCCTCTTCCCTCGTAGCAACCTTTCGTAAGTTTGCAGAACACCAGGGGAATTTAGCTGTAAGTCATGAGCACAAATGGCCGCAGCAAGCACGCAGGATGCTCTCTATGATGCTATGGCTTTGATTGGCCAGTCCATTTTTTGATGGCGAGAAGGGGGTCTTGCAGATGAGATATTGTAGATGTGATAGCATGGATGATAGCAAGACCATATCCCAAGGGTTGCATGGCGCTTTCAGGTTGATGCTGAGACGGCGACGCAACCTCAAGTATAAAGTAGGCAGCTATGTGTGCAAACACAGGGATCAATACACCCTCCAAAAACCTCTCCGCCAGCACCAAGCTCCAGCACCCAGCAGTGCGGTAAAGAACTAGTACCCATTTCGCAGTGCAGCAATTGCCTTACATGGAAGCACGTGCCCATGCAGGTTTTGGACACCGCTCTAGGCCAGTACGGAGGAGAGGGAACACCTGTCAGGAGACAGCTGAACAGCCAGAAAGGCATCTCAGCCCCGTACCATGAGGCGGTCAAGGCTGCTACCAGGGCCGCCAAAGGCAAGGGCCTTAGCGATGCCCAGCCTGAGTCTGAGATTGCAGCGCAGCCTCTCCAGGCAGATGCAACTGCCACAACGATTGTTGTGAGTCCCTCTCCCACCCTCTCAGCAGGCAAGGCTGCGTAGGAGTCATGGGCAGGTATGTTGCAAATGAGCGCAGCAAATGTCATGAGCTGACGGTGCTGCTCAGGCCTTCGCCCCATTCATTTCTCGATGCTGCTCCTAGACCATTGCTCTGTGTTTCGTGAGAGCTCTCCAGCAGGCAAAGTGCACGAGGCCTGCCTGAATCCTGCCGAGGCCCGCGTGCTGAAGGATGTGACCTTACCAATGGGTGCTTCTCACAGGTGTACACTCCCCCAACGCCTGGCGTTCTCGACGGAGGGGCTTTCTCAACATTTCTGCAGACCAATCAGGCCAACACCAAGATTGCGGGTGAGGCCTTGCATCTCACCTGACTCTCCATCCTGATCCAAGCGGCCCATACCTACGGTAGTCGCCCGGCTCTTTTGGCTCAGCTCAGGCTGTAGCAGTGTTCCCAAGCAGAAAGAGTCGACATCCTTTGCGCCTCTCTCGAACACATCCCTGCAAGGGCATGATAAGACTGGCAAGGCTGGTGTGCCTGTTTGCAGGCGTGAAGCTAGCGCCAGGCAATTACTCCGTTCTGCCGTACTCCACCCAGGGGCACATCTACCTGACCTGCTCAGCCACACGGACGGCCGCCTTCTCGATAGATCTCTCGAGCACATACCTGACATTCACAGTGCGTCCTGCACCCACCATTCTGCAGCTCATAGGAACTTCTTGAGACATGACCAGAGCGCATCTCTGCCCTCATTCAACAAGCTGTGTGCGTAGAGCTTCTTGCGCATCGGCTCGGGCCACGCCTTTGCTCAACTGTTCATGCATGGATGCAGGTCGGCACAATAGGCTACATAGTATTGGACACCTGCACAGCGGTGACTATGACCGGGCCAACCACCCTGACATACGCCCAGGCCCAGTTCCCATTCGCCCAGGCCACCATCCTCACTGTCACAGACGCCCTTCATTACACCATCCAGGCATGTGGCTCTGCCCGAGCAATCTTACTGAACCCTGAAAGTAGTGCAGGAACACTGTGAGAAGCGCTGCTCATGCTCTGCTGGCAGTGCGTGTGCAAACGCATGAATGGAGATGACCCCCAGCATGCATGATGTGTTTGTCCCTGCTGCAGCACGGCGGGACTAAGCTTGTGGCCATGCAGGTGTGGTCATGGTTCCTGCCAGCCTGGCAGAACATCATCCAGAAAAACACAGAAGCCGGAACCGGAGTCCTGTACAGCGGGACCACCCGAGAGGTGTACCAGCCCAACAGGGGTGGAGCAGGTAGGCGCCTGTCACGTTGCACTTCTTGGGTTAGCCCGTGCTCATCGTAGCCAGATGGCCCTGCCAGAGTGTGTTGAAGGTGTTGCTAACAAAGCAAATGTGTGCTATGTGTTGTGTGCAGACTTCATCGTGGACTTCACGAGTGTGACAGCGCTGGGCAATGGCGTCTACAATGTGGCTCTGGTCCGCAATCCGTATGCCACGGTCTACGCTGGCGACATCACTGCGGTGCGTGTGCTGTACCCCTCTCCTCCACGTCTCTGCCAGTATGCAGTTGCTTGCCTGCCAGGTGTCCAACATCTGCCTACCTTCATTTCAGAGTCTACGGCCAGGCTCTGTCAACGGCAGACAACTGCACAGAGCCTCCTTTTACATGGGCTACCCAAAGTTGTTTATGCCATTGCATGCATAGGTCAAATCCAATATCTGAGCTGGATAGCCCTGTAAGCCTACAGCATAGTGGCACGTCTATGCAGCAGTGACCCTGAACAGCTGTTGCATGGCATGCAGTTGGCGCAGATCAGTGATGCGACGGGCATCGCTCTGTACGGGTCTGCAAAATGCACTGTCCGCAACATAAACATGATCACAGCGGCCGGCTTCGGGTGAACCCTCCAGCCCATCATGCAGAAATGTGGGACTGAGCATGCAGATCACCACACGTGACAGCAGCTCGACACGTTGTCACGCAAGCATGTCTGCCAACTTCTGAGATCTGCATCTTGAGTGGCTGCCAACCGGCTGAATTATCACCAAAGGACAGTTCCTTACATGTAGGGTGCATGCACTGGGAGTTTAACATTGTGACCAGATGCTACAGGATGCCTTTCCTGACGGTCAAGGCAGCAATGTTGAGTGTACACCTGACAGGTTGTATTCTGTGACAGGTATTATGACGGAATCCCCTCAGGCCAGAACTCATACCTGTAAGCACTTCCTCTGCTTACCTCTTCTTGTATAGCCTCGTGCATTACAAGAATGCGGAACATCCCGAGATCACGAGTCACTTTGATTGGGGATATGAGTGACTCTGCAAACTACTGTTGGGTAGCTTGTATCGCAGCTCTGTAGTATATGATTATGCTGCAAGCTGACAGGGCGCTTGCGGTGCAGGAACAACAATCTAGCGCCCTCGCCAGTTCCGGGCGCTGATGGCAATGTGCAGCTGATGACATCCATTCACGACGGCTTCCACACGACTTCAGCTGCTGTTGGGCCGATCATCAACAATTGTTCCTTCATAGGGGCGGGTGAGGTCCTTCAACATGCCCTCACACCAGGCTTAGCCCAGCTTTTCAGAGTTCTGCCCCACTCTCGCATACAATGCGGGTGTGTAGCATTGTGCATTGGCATCAAGCCAGCTGGGAGGGTATGGTCGGACTTTACATTGTTGGAGATATCTGCCCCTAGCCTTGACACCCATGAGTCTTGCATAAAGCAGCGCTATGAACCCTCTCCAGCTTGGGGGGTTGCCCCGAGGGTCATGTAGGGAGAGCTTAAACACAGTAACCTGATCAACCCATCACACCTTCATTTGCTCTGCTACCATGCCACAACCACGCGTCATGCAGGTGATGATTCAGTGGCCATCCATGGGCGCATGTACACCGTGGCTGCCGCGAGTGCCGCGACAAACACGATCGTTGCGGGTTCGGGTATCATCAGTCCTGCGGAGCTGAACACGGGCGACTTGATCTCAGTCTATGACACCACTGGCCGGCTCCTTGGCTCGACAAATGTGGTCAGTGTGGCATCTGTGAGCGTTCCTAACGGAATACTGTCCACAACGGTGGACAGCGTCTTCCAGACCACATTCTCAGGCTACAACTACTTGCAGGTGAAGGCCTGGATGGCACTATGCTCACCAGTAACCTTAGGTCCTCACACAGGTTTGACGTCAGCATCTGCGGCCAGCTGCAAGTGTAGTGACTGTCACAAGATTCAACCTGCACCTGGCCACTGAGGATGTCATTGCTGTGCAGCTCATTGTCACGGTCTGGCCGGCAGGTTTCGTGGACCTAGGGTTGGGCGACTTCATCACGGTGCCCTCCAGGAGCGGCACCAACTTCCGCGTGACCAGCACCTACTTTTACAACGGGCGCGGTACAGGCATTGTTGCCAAGGCGCCCAATGGCACCATCTCTGGCAACAGCATCAACAAGATGCTCTACCCTGCCATCCAGCTCGGCCCTAGCTTTGAGGCCAAGGAGGGGGGCTTCGTCAGCAACACTACGGTATGCGGATGGAAGTTCTTTGAAACATAGCCTAGAATTGCAACACCCTACTCCCGTGATTGAGATCAACAATGAAAGCGCAGTCAATGGACACCATGATAGTGCTGATCACCTTACATGGAGCATCTGTCACGTGATATGAATTCAACCTTAGAGGCTTGATGTGTTGGCTTCACAGACTTGCTGAGGGTTGTTTGCGTGCAGGTGATCAACAACAACATCAACACGCTCTCGCAAGGCATCTTGCTAGGGTCAAATCTAAATCTGGATCTGCCGTATGCGTACGGCAACAATGTGAATAACACCTTCAACAACAACCAGATCACCAATTGCCAGATCAGTCCGCTGACACTAGAATCAGCATTGACCGTGAACATGGCCACCAACACCTTCACGGACATCATGTGCAATGTTTTCGGTGAGTTGCGGCCTCCTCTTTGCACAACCAACATACCCAATGCGTGCACCATGTCATGTGTAGCTCCAAACGCATTTACAGGGATGTGCAATCACAATTAGCTCATCTGAGCCGCCGAAATTCCGTGCGGTTCGTTTGGTAGCTTTGGTGCGCTGCAGAGTTGTTGAAGTCTTCATAGCATGTTTCAGGACATTCAAGCAGCTTGACATTGAGTTGTGCCTCTATATCTAAGGATGTGGGTTTGCGGTGTCTTGGACGCTTCTAGCCTCTAGAGCTATTGACTCTTGCTTGTTGCACCAGGCGGCAATACGAGGCAATTTGGTTGGGAGACGCAAAACACGCCGTTCAATATGGCATTTGTGTATGGGATCACCTTCAGCGGCAACACCATTGGCCAGACGTCCGCATGCACGCAGAACTTTGCCAACTATGCCGTGAGTCTTGCTCTTCAACAGCCCCATGTTTGCAAATGAAGAAGCCTTCACGACCTGATACCCCGATATCATCTAGGTGTGGCCATCAGAATGTTTCAGTACTTTGATAGCAACGAAACACGCAGGAACGGTATATGCTCTAGTACGATGTGGCAATGGTTGCTGCAGGTCCCAACGGTCTTCATCAATGTTACACACGTGGTGGGGCAGCCCCTGCCAATCAACCCCAATGCGCCCCCCATCTACACGCCCCCGCCTGGCGCCCTGCCGCCTCCGCCACCGCCTCCCGGTGGCATGGTCATTCCCTCAGTGTTGCCTGGTGCGCCACTCTTGCAAGAGCTAGAGTGGTCTGAGCCTTGCCTATATTGCTGCTCACTTGCTAAGAAGACTTGCCCTCTGTAGAGAATCCGCCTCCTCTGCTGTCGCTTGCGGCGCGGTGTTTACACTAATGCTTGCGGGCGCGCTTATCTCGCCAGGCTTAATTTCAGACTCCTCTGTGCTCGAGAAGTCTTTTCACTTGGGATTGGTTGACACAATGCATTTTGTTGAGGTGAAAGCTGAGGGTATTTTACACCCTCTGCAGGAGCGCCTCCGTTCAACATCTTCGACAAGGCCGCAGTGCATCAAGAGATCCTAAACGCCATCACCCAGGCCCGGGTGGACTTGTCGCTAGCAAAGCCGGATGCCTTGGGATGAGGAACCCTACCTAGGCCTCTCTCAGCGACATGCGCCGACATTGTACCGCACTCAACACTCTGTCCCTCAAAAGTGGCTTCGCTGCATCATTAAAGTATGATCAAGGTACGTAGTACCTTACTGCCATGAGTTGGGCGTTCACAGCGGGATGTGGGTGCATGCCAGCTAAGGACTTCCGGATGGGGCGAAGCATGCAGTGAGCATCTCTGGGCTAGGTGCGCTTCGTGTGTATCTTGATTCCAAGCCTACCAAGACCATTGGGTGCTCCCTCAGCTGAAATGGAACTTAATCGAGGGTATGCTTTGAAAATGCAGTGTATAGCTGTCAAATGAGGATCCTTCCATAACACGGGCATGACATGTGCACCTCCTGTGCTGCGCATGTGGCATGCCTTCCATGCTTTATCATGCAGCAACTTACGCGCGCCATCATCATCATCACATCAGCCGTTGCAGCTTTGGGAGCCTTTGAGCGCCGGTAAAAGCGCTATGGTGCAACCTACAACAGACTTTCCCCTTACAAGGGACTAGAGCACAATTGCGTGCAGCGTTGTGATTTGATTCAGGCTCCTTGAGTTGCTTGTCTGCACTCCTTATGAGGCAGCTCATGTTTGTGGGTGCTCACACTTTGCCTGGTCCTACCGCTAAACGCTTGCCAATGAAGGTTTTTACGGCTTTGACAAGGGTGACTCGCGTTGGGTGCAAGCCATTGCCGTTATGTCCTTTGACCCGCAAGATAGTGCGCATGGTTTCAGCTCTTCTTGCACGCACAGTGGCTGTGCATTCAGTTGCCCTCGCGGCCAAGGAGTCCTTGTTGACAGGGCTTTGGTACTTTAGCAGAGCGGCATACCGCTCCTTCTGTTGTTGCTAAACTACATCAGCACTGAACCCCTAGATCTTAGAACTGACTGAAAAACGCCAAGACAAACCGTATGGTATTGCTGAGCCATTCAATGATCACCAAGGCCTGAGCTCGAGCACGGAAAGGCAGATGCCCAAATAGAACGGGAGCTTCCAGGAATAGGTGACTGAGACAAAACATTGACTCGATCCCGTGTAATTCCTTGCTCTGTTGCAACCGCTAAGTACCGCTAAGTACGTGTAAGTATATTGCCTACCAGCAGAACTGTTGGGCTGCTCGGAGCAGAGTATGCCAATGTAATGGGCAAGTAAGAACGGCCGAGTCTTGTCAAGATGTGCCTAGGCCTAGCCAGAGGCCCTTGTGTCCTGCCTTTGCATTTCCCAGTATTTCACAAGGCTATGCAACTGCACAGCCTTCAGAGCCCTCCTTTCAAGTGCTTCCTCTCTAGCGCCGCCCTCTCACCACTGCCGGTGATGTCTGGAAAAGCTTGCTACATGATCATGCAAGCCTGCTGCACTCCTGGCGACCTGCTGCCGCTTCATGGAATGGTCAGAGACGGCTGTGCATGCCACCAGCCACCACAACGGTTTCCCCAGTGACATATGAAGCATCCTCAGAGGCCAGGTACGCCACAGCAGCCGCCATGTCCTGCACATGAAGGCTACCTTCATGCGCTTCCGCATGATTGGTGCAGAGGCAGTGTGCCCCACTCAAAATCATGCTGTGTCGTGCTCTTGCGGTAAGAGCACCATAGCTGTCCATGTGGCAACCAGGACCCATAAGACAGCATACTCCTGGTCTGCCTGTGGGTCTAGAACCTGCAAGTAGGCTTTCACTGAAGATGGCGGTCCAGTGCAGCCTGTGCCCTACCTGTGGGGTCCCCAGCCGCTTGAGGAATGTTCTGTTCTTGTTGGCCTCCTCCATCTCGGGCGTCTCCACAAGGGCCGAGGCAAACTTGGTGGGCACAGTCCCTGCCAAGCAGCACACCTAATTAGACAGTGTGAGGACTGTGCAGCAGGACAAGCTGGCAAGCCCTGAGGCGGCGCATTCTCCAAAAAGTCGTCCTTCCACCTTGACTCGCAACAAATTTGCTGAGGAGCTATGCATGATCAGCATAGAGACAATTAAGCCTCCTTGATGCAAAGTTGCCCCTCAACCCGGCATAAGCATGCTCATCAGCGCAGTCTCATATGGCTCTCTTGTCTGTATGCTAATCTCACTGATGAGATAACAGTCAGTGTCAACAACATGCCCTACCTGGGGCAACACAATTCACCCTGATGCCATCTGGTCCCAGCTCCTCAGCCAGCGCCTTTGTGAGGGCCACCAGCGCTGTCTTACTAACAGCGTACCTGCACAGCGCAATGAGCTCCTGAGGAAGCCCTCTACGTTTTCCATGGGCAAGCCAGATCTCTAGATGTGTACTCCAGACATTAGCACGGCTTCCATGCTACAGGACTGCAATGCAATCAGCACCCTGCAGGGGGTTCAGGAGCTCACATGGCTATCGGTGCCTCTGGGTGATATGCTGTGTATGAGGAGATGTAGATCACTGAGCCTCCCTGCAAAGCCCATTCGAGTCTCACCATCCGAACAGTCTGATATTTTACAGCCATGCCAAGGTGTGATATGGTGTGAACCAGGGTGAGCCAAGCCTCTGCAGACAGCCTCTGTTGAACTTCATTTCCGGACTCGCCTTCCTGTCTAGACGCTTTCTAGACACAATGGAAAGCCCACAAGTGAGGATCAACAGACAGGGAGGAGACAGAGAGCAGTGTACAAGAGAAGGGCCCAGATGACTGCTTACCTTGGACATGTGTGGCCTGGCTTCCTTCGTGAGGAGGATGGCAGACTTGACATTGACATCCAGGATCTTCTCTATGGCGCTGTCTGGCATGTCCAGAATGAGGCCTGCTGCAGGGTTGACGGCTGCATTGGACACCAGCACATCCACCGTCCCATACGTGTCCATGGCAAGCTTCACCAGCCGCTGCAGGTCCTCCTTCTTGCCAACGTTCGCAGCACATCCCACGACCTCAATGCCCCTGTCTTGCAGCAACCTGATGGCTTCATCCACATTGCCCTGGGACAAGCATACAGGAGTTTTGTAGGATGGGTCGATTTGGTGTTGTCAATCTCGTGTAGGGCTGTAACAAGATATCTTAGGCGCTCCTGAAAGTTCATCGAGAGTGCATATGTATGGAGAGGACAACCTACCTGCTTCCTACTGCATATTGTCAGCTTGGCACCTTCTTCTCCCAGTCTCTGTGCAATCCCTAGGCCTATACCAGCTGTGGCTGCTGTAATCACCACGCTCTTGCCCTCGAACCTCTTGCAGTTGTGCGACATGTGCTATCGGACCTCTTTGATCAGTGTTATCACTCGTGCGAGCCTACGTGCTTGCTCACTTGCTTTGTGAGCTGGCAGGTATTCAAGCACGTCAATGCAACGAGAGTAAGCTCCGTCTCATGAGCATGCAACGCTGTACTCTGTGCCATGTCTGACTCAGACATCATTGCCCAGAGGGATGATTACCAAATGTGGTCAATCTGCAGGGTGATCTACCCCACTTGAAGTTGAAGTGGACCTCACAACAGATGCAAAATGTAATAACCATACTTGGACGCTTTACATCCAGATCTGCAAATGACCGCTCTTGTACAGAGCATGGCCGCTGTTGTGGCCCCTGTTCATGACTGTCAAGGGCTCTCTAGCTATGATCCACTCACTCTTGTCTGCACAAGCAAGCATGACTGCTGCTCACCCTCTACGCTGTCTCCCTGGTAAACTGAAACCATCAGTCACGGGCCCATTGCAATCATCAGTACATGCGCTGTGCCCATGCACACACTGACGTTGCTCGTCTGCTATGTGTACATTGCACTTCCTGGTCCCTCGACATGCCCTTGACTGTACCCCTTCAGACCCAGTCTTTAAGCGTGATGAATCCCCCCACAAGCTCATCAGCTATCACTGAGAGCTTCATGCCTGCTTGGTCCTGCTTGTATGTGCCTCACTTATCGCTCAGGAGATTTTGTATGAGTCTGGGTAGCAAATGAACGCTCAGTCCCCCTCAGCCAGAGTGACTCAGACGTGCTTCCTGTCTCCAATGATGTGGCCGCCAAAGAAGGGAGCCAGCTCCACAATGGGCTGGTTGTACTCCACGGGCTGCCCCTCCTCGACTGCAAAGCTCACTATCTCTCCCGCCTGTGGCGCCTGCGCATGCATTCCACACGCTCATACATGTCCTGTGCAGGTTCTGCTTGCATACCCTGTGACAGTCTTCTGCCTGCTGCGTGGCTGCTTGCCATGCTCTGAACATGGCATATAGGAAAGGCTGTACCGTATGAAAGGTGAGACATGGCCTGTGCGCAGGGGCTCACCTCTACGGGCATGAAGGTCCCCAGCTGCTCGATGAAGCCCAGCACCTGGCCCGCCTTCACCTCATCACCCTGGCGCGCATCACACACGACAATCACTGCACACCCTTGTCAGCGCAACCTTGAACCCCATTGTCTGCAGGGACGTCCGGTACAAGCAGGGCAGGGCAGACCTGCCAGTTTGTGCATAGCACTGGCAGGCGTCAAGGGTATGTCAGGTCATCAAGCTCGAACGCATGGCCTAGCGTCAATCCACATTGCTCTGTCAGAAAAAGACTGGAGAGGTGAGACACTACGGGCACAGTGCTAGAGATGTGCAGAGAGGTCTCACATCATTGACCATGTTGCCCTTGCCAACCTTCTTGCCCTTGACATAGCGCGCGCGCCTCATCAGGCCCACCTGGAGGTG
Organism: Coccomyxa sp. LA000219; assembly: GCA_000812005.1. NCBI lineage: Eukaryota > Viridiplantae > Chlorophyta > Trebouxiophyceae > Coccomyxaceae > Coccomyxa > Coccomyxa sp. LA000219. Next base: position 131,747 of record KN714654.1, on the reverse strand, counting down.
CAGAGCCAGATCAGCTTTGGGAAAGGACTGGTGAGAAAGGAGCTATAGCCCTCCAGCCGCTTGGAATGGGCAGCTCCTCCTCCCCACAGATGCATGAATGCATCAATCGGATGCAGGATCTGTCCATTCCTATATAGTCACACTGATACCAGTGCTGTGCTAGAAATGCCTCATTGGGCAGCACCTGAGGCACTTGGCAAGCCATGCAATGCCCGTCTTAAATCTGAGGCAGGAGTGGTTCACCTTGGGGGCAGTCAGGAAGACAGTGCTCTCATCGTCAAAGTCGTCGCTGTCCAGCGATGACTGGGACATGCTCTGCTGCGGCATGTCTCCGGCCGGGATGTCCATGGACGCCGTCGAGGCAAAGGCTGAGCCTGCGTGCGGCACAAGCATGTATGTCAGTGTGTTATAGTGTCCTGCGATAAACCACCAGCAACCATGTCCTTGCTAAGGGGCTCATGTCTGCGCACTGATGTATGCGAGTGACCTTGAGAAGTGCGATGCTTCAGAACTAATAGGACTTTGCCTTTTCAAGCCAGCAGGCACAGTGCTGCGCATTTGCAAACCTCTCGCTATGCATGATACAGTGCTGCATTACGACGGGCTGCCACAGTCTGGGTCAAGGTTGTGGGGAAGGGCCAGAGCGGGCAAACTCACCTGGTGGAGGGGTAGGGTAGGCAGGCTCAGAACCATTGCTGTACATGCCCATGCTGCTTGCGCCATTGCTGCCCTTGGAGGAACGCCTCACCCTCATCTCGAAAGACCCCATCTGCAGGGCAGATGCCTCCCTGTTGGCTAACATCGAATAGTGCAGAAGTGGAACGGCGGGCAACTTCTGTGCTAGGATGCAAGGCTGATTTACGAGCTGAATCTCTTGCTGATCTTGTGGCAGGTGTGATGAAGTTGCATGAAGACCGCCTTGGTAGTGAGTATATGGCAGATGCTCACCTGCAGCTCTACCTCAGCAATCTCTGTCTCTTGGCACATGACGTGCAGCAGTGTGTGCACCTGCAAGACAAAGCTTTCAAGGTCCATAATCGCAGGTCATCATGCTGCATTGCAAAGACTGGCGTGAATGACATCATGGCCTTACGGCCTCAGTTGCCTCCCCTGGACGTTAAAAGTGTAATAATAATAATAATAATCATGCACTCAGGAAGGCAATCCTGACAGCATGCCTACTCGTACCTGCTGCGTGCTCAGACCACTGCCATCATCTTCGTCCTCAAATTCCGGCCCATCGTCTTCTGTAGGACATCAGCTCAGACTGAGTTGATTCAAGTGAGAGAGCCCTTCTGGTGTTGAGCACAGGTAAGTATGGGATACAGCGGTGAAAGGATGCATTTGGATTCATATTCGGCGTAGAATATGGGCTGTTACCTTCCCCGATAGCCTCAGCGATGATCTCGTCTGCATCTACAGCTCTGACCATCGAAGCCCTGGACGATCTGTGGGGTCTTACTACGTGCAGGGACTTCAGACATTGCCTGGAAGGCAATATAACTGCCCTGTGCCTGCTGGTGAGCAGCCTTGAAGGCTGAGGGGGAGTCTGGCGTATGCAAGGCATGGATGTCGCCAGGAGCTGAGCTGCCATAGCTGACACCCCTTCACCACAGGAAGCCACAAGAAGTAAGGGATAAGTCAACTGAACCCGTTCGCAAGCAAAGATCGCTGTTTCAGCAGTGTGAGACTGCTCACCGACCCTGTTTTCTGTCGATGCAGAGAATGCCTTGTCTGAGCCAGCATGAACCTAATTTGGCACGTGAGCTGGGCAGAATTAGCCGTTTCATGGCATGGTCCTATCGCTAATGATCGGTCTCTTGTGCAGCTTCAGAGCGTCCTGTAGGCATTCAGGACTGCTCTATTCATCCTCACAGCATCTTGGTTAAAGATACAGGCACCTGCAGCTGTCTACCGCCTCAACTGCCACCTGGACATCATTGCAGAATAGATGCCTCCGGCGATATAGAACTGCTATAGTAGATGTCTGGTGTTCTGCCCGACAGCCTGGGCGACGTGCGCATACGTTCATCGCAGCTCAAGCTCGACTTCGCTGTTTTGATCGGTACACCACTTCTCTCAAGATAACCGATACCTATCCTGTATCTGTGTATTATAGTTGATGTACTGTCATTCTGAAGGACGCTGTGCATTGCGTGTCGTGTCATCCTATGCGGATGTTGGCCTTCTCGAAAGTGTCATCTTGATCAAGGCTTTCACCGCCGCTCTTCAGACTTCACATTGCAAGGGCGCGTTTGTCTCTAGATTCAATGGTAATCACATGAGAGGCCTAAAGTATTTCCTGGCACCCATGACACAACCGACGGACCGACTTCACCTTGCAGGTTTATCATGCTGCATTCCTCTTCTCAGATTCGGCTTACATAGTTCAGCTTTCCAGGTGTGCCTCCCCACCTGTTATCAGTAAGGCACCACAAGCTGTACTGAGCTCCTTTCTGGCATCCTATAGATCTGCAGAAGAGCTGCAATCGTAAAACTCTCCTGACTCTGAGCTGTGGTGACTGCAGCCATTGGCCCGGAGGATATTGTACAGCAGTCCAGTCACAAAAACCACTCTGGTTCCGGCCAAAACTCTCAACCGAGTCGACAAGTTCTGCGAGTCCCTTTGGAAGGTGAAAGCCTCCGCTACCCAGTCTCTAATTTGTTGTAAAAGCTCCACTCACCATTGCCTCATATTAGCAGCGTCCTTTGGATTCTTTATTCCAGATGCGCATGCGGTTCCAAGAAATATTATTGCTGTCTCAAGTCGCTTCGCGTGGATCATCTGAGGCAACGTTGGCTTGCACCTGCAGCTGACAGTGTACTCAGCCCTGTTGGCGCTTGGAACATACGCTCTTCATGACCAGCCCTGGATCAGCAACAGCAGCGCTTTCTGGGAGGGCTGGCCTGATCAGAGCATCCCGTAAGCTCCTCCCCTCGACAGCCTGGCAAGGACCGGATGCTTGGCAAAGATAGCTATAGTCCTTCCCCAACTGCATATTATTGACTCTATGGCTCTCTCTCGCACATCAGATGCACCTTTAAATGAGGGATGTGGAAACACAGTATATATGAGCTCAGCCAGACACCTACCGTGCAACGCTAGGGTTCAATGGGTGCATGGATGCTGGGCGTCTCTCTTCCATGCATCTTCATGTGTCCTGAAAGGCGCGGCAGCAAGAGGGTTGGGACAGGCAAGCACCTGGGCAGCCCATTACACTGAAGAAATCCTTCTGTACACAGGGGAAAGGTGAAGGCATACTATGCGGCGGAGGGGTCGTTCTACACGGCGTCAGTGTTCATGCTGCTGCTGTGGGAGGAGCGCAGAAAGGACTTCTGGGCCATGCTGCTCCATCATGTGGTCACCTTTGCCCTCATCACCGCGTCCTACTCCCTCTCGTGAGCGCTCGCGCCCTCTTCTTCCAACTGTGCTGATGTCAGCAACCACTAGAACACCTCTGGGATCCTCCCTCAACAGATGCTTGAAATACAAGCATGGTACATGCACTGGTATGTCAACCGCGTTGTCCCGTGGAAGGCTGTACAGCTGTGAAGACATTGAGTTGTCTATGCCAGCGACTTACAGTTCCAGTCAACTCACCATGGCAGCTCTTACATTGCATCAGCAGGCAAGTGTTCCAATACATTCACTACATGTGTCGTGCTGGAATGTGCAGGTATGCGAGGGTGGGCTCGATGATCATGCTGCTGCACGACCCCAGCGACATATTCTTGGAAGCCGCAAAGCTGCTGAACTATGCTGGGCTGGACCTTCCGGCCACGGCAGCGTTTGCGGGCCTGCTCTGCTCGTGGCTGCTGCTCCGGCTGGTGCTGCTACCCTTCTGGGTCATCCGCAGCTGCATGTGAGAAGCTTCTGGCCCCTGCTGTCCCCCAGGAGTGCCTTTGGCCTGCTGTCTCCCCTGAGCTTCATGTTTGCATGGTCATGCACCGCTTTAGCTGGTACACCTGTCCCTTGCGGCTGTACATCAGCTTCTGCTTGGCTACACTAACATGACGGCTGCTGTTGGGTACTGTACTGACCATGACAGGCTATGGACACATGACATCTGACCCAAACATGAAGGCGCCAGTCACCGTGGTTGCTGGATGCAGGTTTGGGGTGAAGGACGTCTTGGGGTATGTGCCTCAGTACAACATCCCGCTCAGCGGGCTGCTGTGTGTGCTGGTGTTGCTTCACGCATACTGGTTCTCCCTCATAGCCAGGATTGCCTGGAGGCAGATCACCACAGGCGTAGCCAGCGACTCCCGCGAGGATGACGAGTGACAGCAGAGGCGTGTCAGTGCAGTCGGTCAGAGAGAACAAGACCCAATTGATGACATTTCATATTTCACCCTCAGGCAGATCTACCTTTAGACCAGAGCCCCTATGGACTTGTAGAAGATCTCAAGTATCTGTCTGCCACCATGACCTGGGATAGTGCAGGAAGATATTACTATCTCCGCTTTGAGTCGTTCAAGACCTGTATTGCCATCCCCATAGGAAGTTGTACGCTTTTGTGATGCATACGCTGTACATCATGTACAGCAGCAGGGCTCTACCTAGGAGCAGTGATATATATATTCGGAAGCAGTGGGCTCATCAGATCTGATATTAGCCTGAGCGGTGCTGAGCACCTCAGACAAACGGCTGGCTTCTGTTAGTAGTGATTCTACAAGAGCTTGGAGAACAGACAGACCAGCAGGAGAGCTTCGTCATGAACCAAGCACTAGCAGATGCACTGTAGGCACTTCATAGCAGTGTGGGCCCTTGTTTTGCAGGACCTTCCAGCATTCTCGATACAGACTGAATCCGCTGTTCAGATGCGCTGCACGCCACAGCTCTGAGGAAGTTCTGTGGAATGTAGTATCTCATCACAGAATTGAGACTTGAGTCTGTTGTCCCAAATACCTTCTATACCATATCAGAGGACGGCCTCCGTGCGATGTAGCATTGATGAGCCAAGTGGCAAGTTGTCACACAGGAGCCCTACAACCTTTACTGAGTGGAGTGACGTGGTGTTCTTCAAGCTAGTCATACTCAGAGATCGTGCCATGACTTGCGTGCCAGAAGACCCTCTGTAGATCTGCAGAGCGAGGCCGCCGCACAGAGACCCCCACGTGCTGCCATCTGCTGTCTCTTCTGCTAATGATACCCTCCAGATCTGCATCTGCAGCGTACAGCTCATTCCATACCCTGACAGTGCCTGAGAAGAATGCCTGCATGGCAAACAATTCAGGTCATGCCCATCACTACCATGTCATGCACATGTGGAGCGAAATCACAGTAACCTCTCCCAGCCTCAGAGAGGCCGCAGAGCCCATTTCAGATGCCTTATTTGAAGCAGCACGGTGTCAGCGTGACAGAAGGTCCCCTTACACAGGGCGTGTGTCATGCACCTTGATCCGGGAGGAGGCGTGGAGTGACATGCCTTGTCGCATGTAAGTATGTCTTGCCGCCACTCGTTGAGGCGGCTGGCAGCCGTATTGAAGAGCCTTTCTGTCTCGCGGCGCCTAATGCCTCCACCCACAGTGCTGCCGCTGCCGCCCCTGCAAGCAGATGTAAGCTCTGGCTGAGTAGCTGCTGCACAGCTGTTGCTGAGCTGAAGCAGCTGCCCCATCAGCCAAACAGGCAATTGAACTAGCGACATGTTTAAAGGGTCTCAGAAGTTTCTAAGAGTTCTGGAATATGGCAGTGTGTAGCAATGCACTGCATAGCAGTGCTGCACTCTGTCTATGGGAATCTTTGTCTTCAGAAACCTGCTTGGCAGGGGTTACCTTCTGAGGTAGGTCAGCTGGGCCTTGCCAGCCTTCTTGCGCACGGTGTAGCCTGTCAGGCACTTGTGCCTGACGATGGCACCGTCCTTCCACACCGCCAAGGCTGCAGAGTCTGCTGACAGCAGCACTGCCAGGAAAGTCCCGCATCTTGACAACTCTGCAAGGCAGTGTCTGTGCTAGAGTGAATGTTGACATGGAGGGACACGAGTGCGTATGGTGACTCATATTTGATGTGCGAACTTGCTTGATGTGAATATCCAGCATGGAAGCATGACAGCGCATACAGCATAGCAGCAGATGTCATCAGCCATAGCTGGCATCTGCGCTGTACTTGTGGCAAAGCATCATGCATTGGGAGATAGGTGTCAACGTGCCTGGCAACTCTTCTGTGGCCTGCGCTGCCCTAGCCAAGAATGCTGCGGGGTCTTGCAACGGCTGCAGGACTGCAGGGAGCTGTACCTCCCTCAGCCTGGCTCCTGCACTGGAACAATTCAGCGCCCTCATTACATTGGAATACAGGGTATGCTAAGAGTATGGCGAGCTCTACAGGTCCCTGTAAAAGCTATTTGGGTTTCAGCAACGACAGGCCTAAGCATTTCAGGGGAGCTCTGGGCAAGTAGGTTGGCCTCCGGCAGATGATGTGCATGATGTTCTGATACCTGTAGATGCATCACAGCATGTGAAGCCTCGCGCATGATGAGTCCAGCAACCCTGGGGTGCATGCTGAATGCACTGACGCACCACCTCTGCTGTGTTTTGCCACAAGTAGCTTTGCTGCTTGCTTGGCTTGAGCTTGCTGGCATAACCAGCTCCTGAATGCTCCGTCTGCAGCACAACGCCGCTAAGCTAGCAGTTGTTTGAGAGTGTCTTGAGTGCATGAGATCTCTTCTCCCCGTGCACTCAGTCCTGTACAGCACTGTTCCTGATGTCTCACCTCAGCTGCATGCTGTAAGCCTCTCCTGGGCACTGGGTTGGCCCTGATCCACGCATCAAATTCTTGTGCTGCACTGCGACAGGCAAATCGCTGGTACTGTAGCATAGGCTGTTATCACACAGGGCTGTGGTACTGCAGCCATGCACCTCAGAAAGTCATGATACGCTCAGAGATCGTGGTCTCTAAATCAAGCGTTTCAGCATCTGGCCCAACAACCATGTGCAGGTCAGGGTACGCTCACGCACAGTTGATTAGTTTCCTAGCAATATAAGCACATTCAAATGCGGCGAGTGTTCTGTCTGTTGCAATTTTGCACACCCTTAGTAATCTGGGCAGGTTTGTTTGGTCAGCCTCAGCCTAGATGCTTCATCCAGGAGCCTGCGACGCTGAGAGACAGAGGGGTGCGCCAAGATGGCTTCGGGTATCAGCATGCACGCGTTACCTCTCGCAGGATCAGTCGGGAGGCGCGCCGCGCCTGCTGTGTCCTGCAGCTCGAGGCCAAGCCTGCCACAGGTAGGGCTCTGCTTTCTGTCAGTTTAGTGCGAGGAATGCAGGCATGGTCCCGCCCCTTTGAGCCTGCGCAAGCATTCTTATGTCTTGATGGACCCTGTTTCTGAAGAAGAGGCATGGCCTGCTGCAGGCAAGGGTCGCGCTTAGGTCTGGATGGAGCACAGTAGCTCCAGCACTGAGCAAGCCTGCGGGCTGCGTACGCGCCAGCCCTTTGCAACGCAGATGTGTGGTTCGAGCCACTGCCGCAGAGCCACTCGACCTCGATCCGATGGAGAAGTGCGTTCTTTCCGAGAGTTGTAGTGAAAGCAGTAAATGAAGAGGGAAATGGGCCATGCTAACGTATGGATTCAGGTCTTCCGTTGATAATATTTTAAGGTGCATAGATGCGTACCTGGACCCCTGGGCTGCTCACAGAACAGAAAGCCATTGGTGGACGTTGGGGATCTCAGGTCACAATCTGTCTCAGAGTCGTTGGTGGAGAGCTTATGCAGCGTGAGAATGGATGTTGTCAGATCCTGCAAAGGCAAAGCCCTTGCTGAAAGCATCAACCATCCAGTGCTACATTTACAAGCAGCTGGGCAGCTTACGACAGTTGAGAGATTTTCTGAGCTGGCATGGGGAGCAGCCCTTCTGGCAGGAGTGCTGCATGCATTGGGATGATACAATCCCTTTGCTCAAGGGCCTGGTGTTGTTGAAAATTTTGGTGTTAGCCTAAAGCATCTTCTGCGGTGATGCGCCAAGGCGCTCCCGGGGATCTTTTCCATGGCAAACCAGGTTCCAGCAGCATGCTTAGGGGTGTGTCAGAGACTGTAGTAGATCTTAGCAGGCAGCCCTGAGCAACTGTCAGATGCAGGCAACGGGGCATGCCCAGCAAGCAAGTGAAGCTTGAGGGGCTGGCGAAGTTTTTGTTGGGGCAGATCAACCAAGGAATGTGTCTGCTTGCAGTGCTCTAGCCGAGGTGCTTTAAGTGCAGGCAGCACTCTTCAGACCCGGAGAAGATCCTGCCCAGATAGGGCGCTCGAGCAGACTGTCTGAGCACTGTGTCTGCATGCAGTGCTCTGGCGAAGGTGGTGGGAGTGAAGGCGGCGCCCCAGCTGACCACGCTGCTGTTCGTGGTGATGTGGTACGGCCTGAACGTGGCCTTCAACCTGCTCAACAAGACCATCTTCAACTACTTCCCCTTCCCCTACACCGTCAGCGCCGTCCATGTGGTCGTCGGCCTCCTCTACTGCTCTGTCGCCTACCTTGTTGGCGCCAAGAAGGCATCCTTCGGCCGGGTGAGCATGCCTGCCTCAGGATTTCCTGATGCTGTCTCAGTGCCATGCGCCTTGCATGCAGTGTGTCCTCTGCAGCAGGCCCTCCCACCAGTGGCAGCCACTGGCATGGTCATGTACATTCAGACAAGGCAGGAAGAGAGAAGCCTATCAGGGTGCCAAGCAGCAAGCAGGGTTGCAGCTTGCCTTTGGCTCCTTTTGACTCTCTTCTTCTCGCTTCTCTGAGTGTCCTGATGATCAATAGTGTTGCTGACAACGCAATTCCTACGGGGCTGAGAAGGCAACACTGATCGTGCAGCCCATCAACAAGGAGGAGTGCAGCACCATCTTACATTATGTTTGGTCTCTTGAGGACGAAGCCATGTGTAGAGTCCTGTTGCTGACATGCCATCATTCACAGGGCTGTACTGACAGAAAGCTGATGACGATGCAGCCCATCAACAAGGAGGAGTTCAGCACCATCTTCGGCCCGGCCGCCATGCACGCGGTGGGCCACGTGGCGGCCAACCTGTCGTTTGCGGCGGTGGCCATCTCGCTGACGCACACGGTGAAGACGCTGGAGCCGGCCTTCAACGTGCTGCTCTCCAAGCTGTTCCTGGGCGTGGGAACGCCCCTCCCCGTCGTCGCCACCCTGGTCCCCATCATGGTTTGGCCCTTGCAAGCCCCACTCTTCAGCATTGATCCCGGAATCCTGCCTGCCGCTCAAGCCTTGCATCCACCCTGCATTGCTTCCAGAGCCTGGGTCCTCTACCAGTGCATGTAGCACGCAAACACTTCCGAGTCGCCCGCGCACTGCGTCTTGAAGTCCCTGAAGATTTGACTCCATGTACTGGAGTCCCTTGCATGAGACACATGCTGCTATTGCGCTTCAGTACCCGCAGCTCGATCACATTTGCACGCATCTCTCAGCGCTCTCGTGGCATCAGGTTCAGGTCCGTGATCAGCGATCATGATGCAGGCTGGTGTGGCGCTGGCGTCAGCATCTGACCTGACTTTCAACTGGACCGGCTTCATCTCGGCCATGGTTTCCAACCTCACCTTTGGCTTCCGGGCTGTATGGTCCAAGAAGTGAGTCACCCCTCTGAGAGCCCAGTGCTCACCTTGCAAGATGAGGGGCATCTTGAACAGATCAATATGACAGTGTGCTCATGGGCTACCATCTCTGTAAGACTGTGCTGCATGGGATCAGATCAGGCTGACAATGTTGTTTACAAGGCGTGAGGGGACCAGTCGCCCCAGCCAGGCTTCCAGAGGGGAATGTTAGTGGCTCTGCAGCTGATGGGCAGCCAAGACTCGCTGCTCCTGCCCGTGACACATCAATCAGGCCCGGGATGAGGACTCTGAGCTAGTGTCCTATCGCAGGGCCATGGGTTCGATCAAGAACCTGGACAGCACAGGCATCTATGCCTACACCACCCTAATTTCCGTCCTCATCTGCGTCCCCGCAGCGCTCATCATGGAGGGCCCCTACCTCAAGGCCGCCGCTGACAAGGCTGTGGCCGCCCACCCCAACTTCTACATGCAGCTCGCCCTCGTCGGCCTGCTGTACCACCTCTACAACCAGGTGATCCGCCCCGCTGTGCCCCTGACGTGTCTACGTAGCGCGCATGATTAACAGAGGCTAAGAACCTTGCCATGGCGGTCTTACTGCGCCATTCCCCTGCAGTCTTGAGAGGATTTGCTCACCACCCTGCAGTATCTGGAAGAGCACACCGCTTGGCCTCAGCAGCCTTGTTGACTTCTGTGCATAGCAGCACCTCAGGCATTTGTACGTGATTCAGCCGACATGCACCTGACCTGTGCTTCTTCTGATTGGCTTACGCTCGCCATGGTGGCAAGCAAAGCTGACGGTGTCCTGCTGTGTGCAGTTTGCCTTCAACACCCTGTCCCGCGTCAGCCCAGTGTCCCACGGCGTCTGCAACGTGGTGCGTCTCTCTGCCTGCCCAGCTTTGTCTCTCATGCACCTGTGTTATGATCCGGCAGCGCTATCAGGGAAGCCATGCAGCTATTTCACCTTTGCAGGTCAGCGTTGAGCTGCCATGCATGTTCCCTATGTCACAATCACAGATTCCCAGAGACCGGCAGCTTGTCTTGCATGGTGATGAGCCCTCTGCAGGGGGAGGCTCTGCAGTGGCGCACATGCTGAGGTGCTGAGTGGGCATGCAGGTGAAGCGCGTGGTCATTATCGGAACATCTGTGCTCTTCTTTGGCACCAACCTCTCCAACAAGACCAAGATAGGTACGCCGTCTGCAGACACTCTCACAGAGGTACAGTGATTTGCAGGATCTATCATGGCTGCCGTATGTATGCACAGTTGCTGCTCCTGGATCCCGCTAACGTCCTTTTGCGGGATCCAGCTTCTACTAATGTTGGGGTCACTTGCCCTGGGGCATTGTACTGAGCATGCAAAGAGCTGCAACCTTGAAGGCTGACAGTAGAATCTGCACTGCTGCTGCAGGTACATCTATCGCGCTGCTAGGAACATACCTCTACACAGAGGCCACCAAGAAGTACAAGCACACGCCCAAGGACACACCCCCATCATCGACCGCCGTCGCCTAGACAGCTATCATTCTTTCAGCACGGCTGCGTTCAGCAGAGCATGTGCACGTGAGGAGCGGGGAACACATCACTACAGAGCGGGAGCTGCGTGCAGTGTCCCCAGGGGGCCGGGGTATTCATGTTTGCATCAAGGGCGGGGAAAGGGAATCTCTGTTCTGGCTGTACAGCCGTCAGTGCTATCTTTTATGTTCAATTGCGCATGTGGCGCAGACTAGCAAGGGAGGCCGCCCCTGCACCAGCCTGCGCAAGCCTCGTACATAGACACCCGGCATTGCAGATTGGGCCTCGGTGCGGGGAAGGCTGACCTACATCCGAGCAGATAGCAGAGGGAGCAAAACCTGGGACTTTGGGACTGCGCCCGGCCCTGATATGGGTACTTCGCAGCCTTGACAACTGTGTCAATGAGACATAGCGAGGGAATGAACGGGACATGGGTCATGGGACGAGGGAGCATTCATCATGAGAGGGGCTTTGCAGCCTGCCCTGGTGTACCTGTTGTTGCGGATCTGTAGTCATTATAGCAGCTGTAATTGAGCGGAATAACAATCTGCTGTGCCCTGACTAATGCTGGTGATGTGTCACTAACGCATGTGCTGACATACTTGCATCAGCTCCGCGTTAGAGAGCCTATCGCTGAAGGAACATGTCGCGATGGCCATTTACCTATTTATCCTAGGCGTCGCTAGCATACACTCTGATGCAGGCCAAGGATTCCTTCCTCTCATCCTCTACAACGGATGCATAGGGTTCCTTACGATGCCCTATGTAGGGTCGATATTGTATGTGCTACGACAGCTCGAGAGGAACCTCATTCATCCGTCATAAGTGCTTCTATGCCACAGTTGCGACACTATTAAGCCAGCAGTAAGTGCCAGGGATCACCACTGCTTGTCTGCAAGCTTCATCGCCGCAGCAGCGCAGGCTCGCAGTGTGTTGATCAGCCCACCATGGAGCGTCTCGGTCTTGTCCTGCTGCTCGCCCAGCTCGTCGCCCTGGCAACTTATGCAGATGCAGGAACAGCAGTGATTCCTCTATACAGGAGCAAGTCGACACTTGACCCCAACGCGCAGCGGAGTGCGCACAACGTCGTCTGTGAGTTACCCTCCATCACAGAGCAAGGAAGTCTTATGACCGCAATGCTTAGACACAATACAATTAATCTTTGATATGGTCGAGATGTTAGGGCATGCATGCCTGTCGGCGCTCTCAGGATGAGAAAGTCCTAGCTAGTGACGCACATGACGCTCCGGAACTCCAGAAAAGATACTAATGGGCGTAAGGTAGCCTTGATGCACAGAATTATGATGGTTTCCGATATATTCAAGAGCACCTCTGCCCACCACACTGTTTCGTGGCGGCGTTTCAGCATCTTTAGCTGTAGGAGGAAGCCGGCATCGGAACCCTATAGCCAGCATAATGGCGATGTTCTCGCACTGGCACCAGGGTCATAGATACAACAAAGCTCTTTTATGGTGCATAGTGGTGCGTCTCCACTTAGGAAGCCCGTGCGCATGAGTTGGGCTCGGAGTGCCGAAGTATCTCGCTGGAAGTCCAGCGCAGCTCTAGGCTGATCACAGAGTCCGCCAAAACATGCTTATGGAACTGACTGTCAATATTCCCATCAGAAACAACTAGCAAAAGCCCACAATAGTCCTTTCAAGGCGGGTGCGCTGAACGTATGTGGGTGAGAGAGATTAGTCAGACACAGCAATCTGCGCTGCCATTTACTTTGTGGGGAGTGCTATTTGCGCTCCTCATACACCAGGTCTATCGCAGCCATGTGTCAAGCAAGCACAGGGTCTCCTGAGATAGCGCATGTCTTGGAAGTGCTTTGACATCTGAGGCTTCCATGTGGTGCGCATGCAGACTATGGGGAATTCCATCTAGGCACGCCGCCCAAGCAGTTCACCGGGTGTTTCGACACCGGCAGCTCTGACACTTGGCTGCCAGCCGTCGGCTGCATGGACCCTGCTTGTACATCCCACGACAGGTTCAACCCTAGGGACTCATCCACGTTCAAGGTGAGGCCAGATGTTGGGCACGCTAAATGCTGACAATGGCTTCTGAGCTGCAGCTTTTGGCAAAGACGAAAGCTTGCAGAACACTTCCATGTCTTCCCATAGCGTGCACTCCAAGAATGATGCCCATTGTTCACAGTGCGGGATAGGCATGGGACCTTGGCTGAGATAATTAAGCAGCAGCAGATGGTGCCCTGCGGCTGTTTGTGATTGTTTGGGTGTTGGGCGCCTTAGAACTTTTGCGTAGCAGTGTTCTTGCTTTGTCTAGGGGCACAGACATTCCGCCTGAGGACTGACGTTTGGTGTGCCCTCGTGTGCAGAGCTCTGCCGTTTCAACCACAGCTAGGAACATCTTCCAGCAACGAGCCAACAGCTGGGGCCCCTTCATGGTGGTCTATGGAACTGGACAGGTGAGAGCTCTACTTGAATTGCTTGGCATGAGACCCGGGATTTGGGGCACCCTTGCTGCATGGCACAGCCCAGAGCATGACCTGCACCATATTTACAGAGTACGTCGATGCTGCATGAGCCGACGGTGTCAGTATGACTGCCTTCAAGGGGAGCCAGATGCCTGCAGACCATGCACTGAGCTACCCAAAGTCCAACATGTCACAGCACACCTCTCTGTGCGCTGCATGCGCCCTGTGTTTTCAATTCCAATCTGCATGCGCTGCCTCCCCAAGTACCTGGGGTTGTAGCAATGTCACAGCAGGGAAGCCTTATGGCTGTGGAAGAGAAAAGATGTTAGTGTAGACATCAGAGCAGGGCTGATGTGGGTGCTCTGCTTGCAGGTGGCGGGAACAGTCGCAGCTGACACACTGGAGCTGGGCAACATCACGGTGCAGAACCAGGGCTTTGGGCTTGTCCTGAGCTCCAGCAGCGACTTCCTTGACATCTCCTGTGACGGCCTCTTCGTGAGTCTCTCCGGATGTATTACCTCACGTTTAGGAAAGTTATGTCAGTCAACAAGGCCCCAGCACCTGCAATTGCAGAGAAAAGCCTGTGGCGCGGTTGCAGAGTTCCTGCTCCTCTGCAGCACTCCGACTGAGTGACATGCATGTTCAGATTGCGCATGTGCAAAACGGCAATAAAACGCAGCAATCGCCATGCCGCACATCAAATACCATCAGCCAGGCAGCTAAGTGTCTTGAGTCTGCAAATGCACTGCAGGGGCTGGCGTTCCCTGCCATCTCCAACCTGCAGACCACCCCAGCCTTCTTCAACATGCTCAACGACGGCTCCCTGGACGCGCCCCTCTTCTCGCTGTACATGAACCCCGACCCCTCCAAGGACCCTGCCGGATCGCTGTCCTTCGGGGTCATCGACCCCAGCAAGTACACCGGCAAGATCTCATACGCGCCCGTGACCACAAAGAAGTGCGCCTTCTGCCCAGCACCCCTCATACTTCGCTATCTGGCTTCACTGAGTGTGGACGCTTTCTTTTGAGGCAATATCTTGTTTGTCAGTATTCACGTACAGCCTGCATGCCCAGCTTGCAGTTAGACAGGCAGATGTGCAGCTGCTTCTGCTACCGACCTGTCGACACGCCCACCACCCGCAAGGCATTGACCTGTCAGGCTGGAGACACTCCAGTGGTCACAAGACGATGGCATTTCTGAGGCAGCAAGATGCTGATTTGCAGGTACTGGACAGTGGCTCTGGACAGTTTGAGCATTAGCGGAAACCCTGTGGCGGTGGCTGCCACTTCAGTGGTCATTGACAGCGGCACCTCAGCTATTCTGCTTGGCCCGGATGACAGCCAGGCCATCCACGGGGTACACCCTTGCACCCTGACCCCCCCGCCTGGAGTGGCTGGCTTGAGTAACGCAGACACTCTGCTGCAAGCACGTCTGCCTAGTCTCATACATAATGTAAGCCATTCATGTAGCAGGGCTTACAGAAGTCTCACCTTCAGGTGCCTTGCCATCACATCAGTTGCGCGTTCATGTGTGGTGTAGAGGCCTGATCAGGTACATGTTATGTGCAGGCCATCCCTGGAATCAAGTTTGACAGGACGACGGGATACTGGACGGTGATTGGAGGCTGCGCAGCTGTGAGCAGCTTGCCAGCTGTCACCTTCACCATCGGGGGCGCCAGCCTGGACCTGCAGCCCCAGCAATGGACCCGACCGGTGCGCCCATGTTGCCTCTTCAGGCGCTTGCGCAGTTCACACATGCTCGTGGCAGACTTACCCTATTGATCAGTCCGTGCTGTGACACTCACGGCAGCAGCTCACTGAGAGCCTAGCTAGACGCAGAGCAGCTGGCAAATTATCCTGAACACCAAGTGGCCCATGTATGGCGTGAGAGCAGGCCTTGCAGCCCTCTCCTTCCTAGCCACAACCATGTTTTCTATGCATCAGTGGTGTTTTCAGCAGGTGTAACACCCTTAGGTAATGCGGCCATGCAAGGTGCTCAGCAGGGTTGTCATGCTTCTGTGCAGGCAGAGAGCGAGAGCAGCACTGACTTCTCCGGAGACTGTGTCAGCACCATGATCGGTAGCGGCCAGTCGACAAACACCATCCTGGGCGCCCCCTTCCTGCGAGGCTTCTTCAGCGTGTACCAGTATGACCTGAGCAGCAAGGCTGCCCAGGTTGGCTTTGCCCCAGCGGCTGCCAGCTAGGCAGTGCCATTTTGCTAGCCCCCTAGTAAGGCTCTGCATGAGTCACGATCATGCAGGTTTCTCATGAGAGCACCATAATGGGGCACTCCCCATGTTGATCGTCTAGTGACTGGATACCGTTGGGACGGTACTGGCATTTTGACCTGCACAGGTCAGGAAAGGGCTTCACCCCTTTTGCAGCATAGTTGTGACGGCCAACACAACAGTGTGTCTCACAATGTTCCGCTACTGTACTGCCAGCATTGCAATAGTTGCAACACGTGCTCTATGGCTGCCTGCCACAGCAGGAGGCACCCTTATAGTCTCGCGTACAGCAGCGCACTGCCTTGCGGCCCTTCCTTAGATAGAATGTGCACACCCTGGGAGTTTCAATAACCAGTTGCAGCGCAGCTGAAGCGGGATTTGCGCAAGGATCAGTTTTGAGCCTGGACAATAGCTCTGTGCAGTGCATGCATGTGTACATATGTGTGCATGTGCACAAGCACCACCTCTTTTGTGGCTGGGGCTCAGCATGCATACATAAGGGTCGTAGCACATCCACCTGGATGTATGTTTGGCAGACATCGCGTAAGCTGCAATCGCCGGAGAACATGGCCAATGCATTTGTGTGGTCAAGATGGAACGTAACTGGAACCCAATTACAATGAACTCAAGGAACCCAACACCTCAACATGAATGACGACAGCGTTGCTGAAAGGTGCACGCCTGCTACTTGAATGGTCAGCCGTGCAGGTGTCTGCTTGCATGACGGATGCTGACCTTATCAGCTCCCTACATTTTTGTGTATGAAAGCATAGATGGGGCCAGGTATCTTGGCTCCATACAGCAAGAGAGTAGAGATAGCTGCCTTCCCAGTGTATAGACTGTGGTCACTGAACCCAGTCTTGAAGTATGCCATCTGAAGTATTTATAGCTAGGTGTGTTTTGTAAGATGTTTTTATGAACCAGGTTCGTAGTGCACCTGTTCATGTGGCCCTGGATCAACCCTGCCTGAGTGTACTGGAGAATGCTTCACACGAAGCATTGCAGCGCTCACTTGCATTGCCATAACTGCCAGTTGCGTAGCGGATGGCATCTCTCGTTTCTCAGATCGCTCACTCACAGTCTCTCTCTACCAGAAGGAGACCTACATAGGCAGTGGCCAGGATGACAGGCTACTGTCCATAGAGGCAAAAGGCTTATCAGAGCCCAGGCACAGAGGCCTGCAGGCAATTCAGCATGCGCCCTTCAGTAAGAGCGCCCGGCTCTTCTGAGCGCCTTTTTAGCGTAGGGCGTCCACTGCTCTGCTGCACTGAACTCCACACCCAGGCCGCCTGCCAGCCCTCTCAGCAGCTGCATGACTCTCAGTACAAAGAATACATCCGGCGGGAAGTGTGCAATGCCCAGGGCTTTGATGGGGCTGTCGTCTGAGAAGGGGTCCACCCTGCACACCAGAGTATAGCTCAGAGCCACCAATCTACAAGCTGCAGCACACTGGCTTTGAAGGTCTGGCAAGAAGGCAAGGCTAAGAATAGGGGAGTAGGTTCTCCGTGTTGTCTTGGGCTGGCTTGTCAACAATCGCTCACCGCTTCTGGAGCCCCAGTGCGGCATGAAGCATCTTGCGCAAAGGAACAAGCACTGGAGGCAAGGCAGGTTGTGGAGCGCACTTGTGGGACTTGCGGGTGTCAAACATGCCGAAGGCCATCTTGGACATCAGGCGGGCGTTGTCGTAGCGCTCAAAACGCAGGCCGAGGTCCTGCAGCCGCTGCGCCACCACACTGGGGTCTGCCCTGCAATCATCTCATCCAGCATGAGGAAGAATGCCACGACGGCAGCCTCAATATATGGCAACGCATGCCTGAGATTTGGAACATATCAGCTGGAACTATAAGCGGGGATTGAGGTGATACCCGTGTTTGCCTTTGCCCAATTCCAGCAGAAGGGCTGCAAAGGCCAGGCGCTCCTGATCAGGCAGCTGCTTCGACTGCCCGTAGTCTATGAGGCCTATCCTGGCACCCTTCATCACCAGGATGTTCCCAGGATGCGCGTCAGCCTGCATGAAACAATCAGGGGTCTCCCAAGATGTAGGGCAATGCTGCCTCTGGTATGACATGTAGGCCGCAGTCTGTAGTACGCCGCACTGGGGACGCCCTGCAGGCACTGCAAACACTAGCGAGGGGCAACAAAGGGGGAATGCTTAAGCAGCACCTGGAAGAGGCCTGTGTCCAGCATCATGACCCCAAACGTCCGTGATACCCTGTCCATGATAAGCTTCTTTGCTGCATTCTTCTTCCTGCACAGTCATGATGCCTCAGACTTTGATGCTTCAGAAGTGGCAAGACTGCTGGCATGCTAGCTTGTAGTCGCCAGTGCTCAGGCTTGCTGGGTACCAGTCTGTCTGATGTGTTTCATGAACGTACGTGTCAAAACATTCTAAAGACAAACACATGATAACGTGCTGCTGGAAGGGGTCCAAATGGCGCAGGTGATCGGGTCAGCAAATGCGCAAGTGACATGTGCAGCAAATGGGCAGTGCGCTGCAGAGGTGCCGCACCTGGCACTGAGGTCCTTGGTTCTGTGCTCCAGGCGGGTGATCTGGTCGCCCTCCACAAAGCTCATGACCAGGAGGCGCTCCGTTGTCAGCTCAGGCACGCTGCGAGGGATCTCTACCGTCCGCGCCAGCCTCTGCAACAGTGATGAGACACTTCATTCGAAGTTTTCTTAGGAATACCTCACACAGCTTATCCATCTTGGCAAGAATCTGCGTGAGTGGACAGATTGGAAAACAAGCGCAGTAGGCAGCATACCCCTTGCAGCAGGGAGGCACTCTAGCAACGCCTGCATGTAAGGCTTCCCTGACCTATGTTGCTGCGGAGCCTTACAGAGAGGACAAGTCTCACCTTCAGATTGTCAGCTACCCTGTCCATGACACCTGCCTCCCTTCTGAAGTCAAACTCCAGGACCACCTGAGCGCCAAAATCAGGGGTCAGTGCAGCTACCTCTTGAGCCGCAGAGCTGCCCCATCAGGTCCATGCTACGGAGGGTGACTTCTGTCTCAAATGCAAATCTGCGGGCTGCATGACCTTTACCACACTCAGGGGCCAGGTGCTGACAAGTTACCTGCTTTGCCAGCTCATCCACTGCACTGACCATGTCGAATTTGATTTCCGTCTTCTGGAGGTAGCCGGCCCACTGCCTGATGCTCCTGAGGTCTGTCAGCATCGTCGGCAAAGCATCTGGATACTGCACCTGATCACAAGCAACAAAGCCTCCAGACACATTGCCCAAGTTGACTTGTGTCTGTTCCCGTTGTTCAGCCAGCATGGTCTGCACCTAGCTGATGTCTTATGGTGTATCTGCAATGTCCAACAACTGGCGTGAGCAAAATCATGCAAGGTGAAAGACTCAATGCTGCAGCGACTGACATGCTCACCTTGACAGCGACAATGCCATCTTTGGGACCTGCCACAGAGGCTGAGGCTCTCAGGACTGCTTTTCTGGCCGCCTCCTGCTGAGCCAGCTGCAGGGGAGTCGGCTCCATTGTCTCAGTGTCTCCTGCTGAAGATGACCCTGCAGTCAACATCCCAATGTCATTGCTGCAACGGAAAAGTCCCCTGCTGTGACCATACATATGTGCAGAACTGACCCTGTCTGCCTTGCAGACCTGTGAGCGCCTGATATCTGATCATCGTGCAGGGGAATGTGTGTAAAACCTGTGGGAGAATGCGGCCTTCCAGTGGGCAGACAGAACATCATTGCACCTGGTGGTAGAGTGGAGGGGTGAGTGGGTCGTGGGGTGGGCGTGTAGAGCACTTCCGGGCCGAGCCCCAGCTGCCAGGAGTTGAAGGTCCGCCTCTGGCGCTTGGCTGCTATCCGGATGTCCAGCGGCAGATCCTGCTGCGGCACTGCCTTCAATCTGCCCTTGTGCACCTGTATCCAGCCTTAGCAGAGTTCTGGTCCTGTTCATCTGTACAAAGAAATTTATCAATGATGCTATGATCATAAAGAAGGGGGCAGACTCCTGGCAAAGTACAGTGCGCTATGCTTCATGGCATCACTCAGTCTGCTGTCATGCAATGAAGCTAGATGGCAATCTATGATAAGCAGGTGGGTGCTTTGATCATGGCACAATCCTGCGATGGCGCTCAGGCCCGCATAAGACAGCTGGAAGATGGTCTGCAGAGCTGTGTAGATGGAGTGAACCCAGAGACTGGCTGCTGCTGCATGGATGCAGGCATAAAGAGGCACCTGTGCGATGGAGGCTGATCCCAGGGGCTCGTCCAGGTCGATCCACTCGAAGACCTCCTCCAGAGGCAGCCCTCCCAGCTCCTCCTCTATGACTGCCCGCGCCTGAGATGCCGGCATGGGCGGAACCTGCAGATCCACCCAGAGCTCAATTTAAATCCCTCCTGTACCTGCAAGATTTCTGAGACAAAGCATGATGGCTGATGCCAGCTGCAGGTGAGAGCTACAGCTGCATTGCTGACTACAGTTGACTTCGCGTCTGACTCTCCACCACAGCTGCGCTGGCAGAGTTAACAAGGCAAGCACGCGTCAGCAGCACAGAGCGGTCATTTGCCTCAGCAGAAGCACCTAAAGTGAGGCGCACAGAGAGGCCATTGGGTTATGAAGTGGACACACTCTTCAGGAGCCTACCCTGTCATGTAGCAGGCTCAGCTTCCGGCAAATAGGCTCAGGCACAAATTCAGCCCTTGCCGCAAAGAATTGTCCCAGCTGCACCAATAGCCACATCTCTGAGGATGCAACACCCAGGGATAGCCCATTTCAAAAGCAATGCAGTCATCCAAAGGCACCGCCCTTTCCTCTGCTACTTGCAGCACACCTGCTAATGCCTTGCAAGGTTGCTGAGCAGCCAACTCACCTTCAGATAGAAGCCTCTCAAGTCTACCGCCATGGAGTGAAACTCCTTCCCAGCCCTGCATGCATGCTAATAAGAAAATGCAAGGGAGTAGGGCGTGACTCACATGCGACGGTCTATGAACGCTTCTGGCATGTGAGGTATGCGCTTGTTGTGGGAAGAAGAATGGTGTACCATGTGTGGTGAGGCTTCCAGAATTCCTCCTTAAGCCTGTCTGCATCCCATCCTCTGGCCTTGCTCAGAAAGGCTGCTCGAGCCTGGGCTCCCTTGTAAGCGAAATAAACTCCAGACGCACGCCTCCAGAAATGCAGAGTTCTGCGAGTGTCCTCGAATGGCCTCCTCTCTTTCACCTCATAGCCATCACTCATCACAACGCTGCCCTCTTGCAGAGTGAAAGTAGAGACGAATAAATCCAAACAGAGAATGCGCTAGCTTGTACACCCTGCCAATGAAGATCTATCAACGAAGAGGCATTAACAACACCCAATAATACTGCAGGCGTTGAGCGTCAAGCAACGTGCAGTTTCATCACCACCATTTAAAGCATTCCTAACTGCTCATATACAACGCTTGATGCCCGTAAGTATCAAGGTGCAGCTGTGATGACCACCCAGGCTGCCTAATCACCCATGCCAGTTGCAGCCCTACGACACGAGGAAGGGCCACTAATACAATACGTTCCAAACGGCTTAACATCCAACTGGTGTAGTTCCTCACTTTCGAGCAGCCACCAGGATGAAAGGACGTCAAGAAGACATCATGTGGCGGCAGGTGCCGGCACAGCACGCAGTTCATGCCTCCGACATCAGGGCAGCTAAGGCAGTGCGACGCTGACATTCAGATGCCTGTATTTGCCCAAAGCGCTTTATGACATTGCTGTGCTGATCTGAGGGTGTGCGAGGTGTTGCATGTAGGTCTTGTACCGAAATGCTTCTCAGCACACGATCTGTCAGATCGCCCCTTGCTTTCCGTAGTGCCAAAGTCACCCAGGTCTCTGGCTGGTAAGTCACTATGCCTTAATTAGAACAAGTTCTGGCACTGAAGCCTCATGCCTCAACTTTGCCTTATCACCCGTCCTACAACAGTCTGAGTCGATCTGTGCCGGACTGCAGGTCGCATGTGGCAGTGACAGGACCGCCTGCAGTCGCAAAGCCCTTCAGGACTCTCAGGAGATGTCCAGATAGACGTTTCAGCATGTACAGGAGACCAAGTGAACAGCAGGGCTTTACCCCGTGTGGCATGGCAAATGGAAATGAGGGCAGCAGTGTGAAGGAGGCCTTCATTGAGCTTGCCAATAGATTAGCTGATGCAGCTGCAGAGATCACTACAAAGTATTTCAGGTGTGCCATGCTGATTGAAGATGTCTAATGAAGCACCCGCATCATGCGCAAGCTGGTACTAACACAAACACTGGGAATCAATTGGATGCAAGACCTTCACAGGGACACCAGATGCAAGCAGAATCTGCAGCAGCATCCAGTCGTGCCACACTTCATGCCTATGGTGAGCAGGATCCTGACTGAGCAGAGGGATCGAGAAGAGGGACCCGGAGAGAGAACCTCACGTTCAAATTTGGCACGCATGCCTGAAGGCCTGCTGCAGTGCAGGTCTCCGCTTGCAGTGGACTCCAAAGCAGACACAAGCCCTGTCACAGAGGCCGACAGGCAAGCAGAGGCTGCCATGAAGGCCCTCATCCACGAGAGCTTCCCAGCGCATGACATGTTTGGGGAGGAGAGCGGCATGGAGCCGGGCAAGCAGCCTGAGGATAATACTGACCCCAAGTACCTGTGGGTCATAGACCCCATCGATGGCACAAAGAGCTTCATCACAGGTGTGGCTGCTCCTACAGAAGACTGTCAAGCAGGCGTAGGAACCATGCAGGAAGCTCGGTTTCTGCTTAAAGTCGAAGCTATCCCCGTGCCTCTTTGACAACTCCTGACTCTTTCCTTGATGCAGGCAAGCCCGTCTTTGGCACGCTAATAGCTTTGCTGAGGGACGGCGTGCCCGTTCTGGGCGTCATCGACCAGCCTATCACCAAGGAGCGCTGGCTGGGCGTTCAGGGGCGTCCCACCACCCTCAATGGTGAGCGACTATTACTGCTTGAACTCTGCGTGCCTGCTGTCAGCCTCGCTTTCATTCTTGAGATCTGAGGTGCCACAAATGCACATACATGACGCCTGCTGTCCTAACAGGGCAGGCCATTCGCACGCGGGCCTCCTGCACGGACTTGAGAGCAGCATACCTGTATGCTACCACCCCACACATGTTCCAAGGGGACACTGAGAAGGCCTTCAATGCAGTTCGTGACCAGGTGCAGACAATCTCTCTACCTCGATGGTCTGTCTAGGATATTGGCAGTCTACACTTTGAGCTTGTGAGGGAACATCTATGCCTTAGGTACAGCATCCTAAGCCTGATTGGCAAAGCCCGGCAGCAGACGCACCTTAAAGAATGCCTCTCTGCTGCGCTTAAAGAAGCCAGCATTGCATGCAATACTTCACCTGCTATGCCTCCGCGCTTTGCCAGTGCAGCTAGCTTTGAGAATGCACTGGAATGGCTGCATATATCACTACTGTTCAATGAGGAGAGGGCATGCACCTGCAGGTGAGAATACCTCTGTACGGCTGCGACTGCTATGCATACGGGCTGCTTGCAGCAGGTTTCTGCGACTTAGTGGTGGAGGCGGACATGAAGCCGTACGACTATCTGGCTCTGGTGCCCATTGTTGAGGGCGCAGGGGGAGTCATGACTGACTGGAAGGTGAACGTCTCCTAGCTCTCTCTTACCTTGAAGCATGCTATGCTCCCTCAGCTATCTTTTGAGCCACTCAGCCATACCTTGACTCTGTTTACCATCCTGAAGTCTTTCGTCAAGCTAAGGGGGAATGCATAGAGACCGTCTGCTATGATTATGCAGGGCGACAAGCTGAGGTGGCACATGACACCGTCACATGGCTACGCCATAGAGAATCTTCCTGGAGAGGTTGTTGCTGCTGGTGCGCTCGCCACTGCATGTTGCTCATTCAGCATTTTGGCTCCCGCAAGACGATGGCAAAGCGACTCCTCTGACCTATTTTTGCATGAATCCAAGAATTAGCATGACGCAGAAGTGGTCCACTGGAGTGCATTGTTGGGAATGATCTGTGTCTGAAGTGATGGCCTCTGACAAGCCAAGCAGTATGCTGGTCAGCTAGGCATGCATGCTCTGTGACCTTGATGGGTATTGCTGTGCATGTACAGGTTCCATGGAGCTACACGAGCAGTGCATAAAGCTGCTGGCCTGGACAGAGACTGATCCTTCTGGCCCCTCCAGTCAAGATATGAATTACACCATGTAAGTCTGGAGTTAGGCCTGCCCATGCAGATGTGAAGAGCCGTCTCCAAGCCCCTCAATGCACATCGTGGGCCGAGTGCTGACATGTACTATGGACTGTGAACACTCTTGTAAGTTGGGATTGAGAGAGAATCATCTTTGATCTGCAGAAGTGCATAAGACTCTTGACACTCAGATGAGCGCGGCTTTGAGTTGTTGCTCTTTTACATTGACTCCACCCCCATCATCTCTTGTGAGCAGGCTCCAGTGAGAATAGGCACTGGAGCTGTCAAGTCAATGCACCAGTCTCTGTCACCTGTCATCTCAACACTTTGTTACATGAGCATATTCACAGAAAGCTGGTGGATGAGCCGCTGGATTGGCATCAGCACTCTCTGCAAAAGCCTGCTCGTTCAGGGCAACAGCGGGATCGTCCTAGATGTTCATTCCTCCTGTGATTGCCATTCATGATGTGATTGCGCAGACTCCCATGTCGCTCCAGCTGCCCTGCTGTAGCCACTCAAAGACGCACTTGCAATCAGCCAGTATGCATCATGACCTGTGCAGGGCAGGTCGATACGCCACCAGATGTGTGCTTTGCATAGTCCTGCCCCTCAGGGAGGCAGAGGGGTGTGGTGTCATTGTGCTCCCACATGCTTGATCCAGGCTTCAGCAAGCACCTGCACGGCATGCATCAGTCACAAAATGGCTGCCACATGTCTTGTATATATGCCTCAACTAGATCAGCTCTAAAGCTTTGACCAGGCACCGAGAGCACAAACCCGACTCGTTCTCTCTGATCTTAGACATAGATGTGTCAGCTTCTCTCTGCAAGCTCAGAGGATCGATGAACATCAGTGACCCCCATAAGCACTCCCTGCCAACTGAGCTGTCAGATGCGCTTTGCATAGAAAGCACCACTAAGCTGAAGGAAGGCCCCACCTAAGGTGCTTGATGTAGGCGAGGCTTGGGTCAATGGGCCGGGGCGCCTGCTCGAAGCCGGAAGCTGCCTCAGCCATGAAATGCACGTTCATCAGGTTCACCGCCAGCGGCCGCACAAGGCTCTTTGGGTGGCATGCCCGGCCTGTAAGCCAGACTGGAGGCTGAGTCTATGCCCAAGGCTGAATATGTGCTTAGCCAGGGGCCTGGGATTCTAGGCAAATATTGCATGGCATATTCTTGCATGGGCAATCGTGAGCCTGGACGCAGTTTCAAGCTGAGCGCTTTGACCAGTAGGCTGATTGACACACTGCTAGGCAAGCAGGATGCTCGTTATCATGCAAGGCTTGCATGTCAAGAGTGAGCCCGCCTGCAGTGGGTCCACGGTAGCTGATGGAGCAGTTCCTGAAGTCTGGTACGACCCTGTCCTCGCCCCACATGTCATAGCCCTCATATACCTGCAGCCGCACACACATTCATATCAGCTGCAGCCCTTCACTGCATTCCCACAAAACATTCCCGTATGCCCCATATGCCTAGCCGCATGACTTCTGTTCCACGCCAAACGACCCTCCATCACACCAGCAGGAGCCATCACAGGCACCGCTGCAAAATGTTGACAGTAGCATTGGCTAAGGCTGACCCATGCCAGCAGTGACTGACCTGGATGTTCAGCCTGGGCTGCACCAGGTTTGCCTTGTGGGCTGCAGAGCCCAGCAGAGGCACCTGCTTGGTCAGGCAGCGCACGTTGTGCAGAGCCCCAAAGAACACAACTGAAGCCGTGTTGTTCAGAAACAGCCCTGCCACCAATCTGTCCAACTCGACCTGCAGGAAGGGCAAGAAAGTCAGCAATCTACAGACAAGAGTTCCTGACTTCAACAAAGCCCCACAAAGAAAGTTATTATAAAATTCTGTGGCTAGACAAGGGTCACAGAACCCGCCTCCTCCACGCCAAATGCACGAGGCTTTTCCCAGGTACAGGATACACTTCACTGCACAAGACAGGTGCATTTTTGGGGGAAAGGTGTGTACCTCTCCAGCAGGCTTTCCGGGAAAATGAAGGAATTCATCCCTGTCTACAAACAGGATGTAATCATAGGTGTGACGCCATCTGAAGAGGCAGTCGTTGTAAATAAGCCACTGCACAGCACATTGATACATTGGGCTGCTTGTCTCATCTGTACGCTATTATGCACCCCTGCCACATCATGCAGATGCTTCAATTACAGTATCTACAAAATTCCCAAGACTATACCACGCACATAGCCTGAGAAAGGTCACGGGTAAGGCAGATCCTTCCCACCTGCCCATAGTAGTGGAGGGACCATGGGGAAGGGTGGAACACTTTCCACCTAAGTAGGCGGTGGCTGTCAATGCTGAGCGCCCGATAGCTGCCGGGCAGGTGCATGTGACCGCTTCCTTGCGGCGAAAGAATGTAATCCGCCACTGCTGCATACAAGTGGATGCCACCCACTCCCATGTCCGCATAGTACTGAACCCAGTCTGCAAATGCACTTTCCTGTCACAGGAACCCCTTTTCCTGCAGCTTCTCCATGGCATGTGCAGCATGTGCTCAGCTGCTAGGATGTTCGGCACATAGGAATGCTCTTGCATCAGAGCGATTATACCTGCTCAGTAAGGCAATCTTGTCATCTGGATGGGCGCCAAGTCTTCTGTGTGTCCTGACACCTCCATGCTTGCTACATTTTACTTGGAAGCAGACGCCAGCTCAGGACCAGCATTCTCACCTAGAAAGGTCGGTGCTGCACTGTACACAGGCCCCACACACATCCCCATGCCCTCGGAGGCGCTGCCATTCTCTGGTCTTTGAACCTCCTCCAGCGACATCTTTGTGTGGATGAGCTCATCATCCGCATCCCTGCGCCATAGCTCTAGGGTCGACCCCGCGGGTAGATATACGCACAGCAACAGCTTCCCTCCCCATGCAGGGAGCAGCCTCCAACCCTGCCTCTGCCCGTATGGCCTGGCATGGGCGCTGCGCTAATTGGCCACTGCCTTTGCTGGGGCAGTGGGAGCGCCCACAGACTTGTTATACTTCATGCTGCACTGTTCCATGCATGGTGCAATCGTTGCTGTCATGGTCCGCCACAGGGCCTCTCAAATGTGATATACTCATGAGCAAGCTGCAGCTGCGCCCTCTGAGCCAGACTCTCTGAACCTACCAATGTACCACTGCTTCTGAGACGAAGGAAAAGATTTGACTGCATCAGTGTGGCTCAGAGCCTCACCTCAGGTGAACTGCGTCAAGCTTGAGGCCAGGCCGCGGCAACTTACAGTCCACAAAGCACTCCCACAGCTGCGGCTTCGTCTCCGGCACTCCCCAGGTGCCAAAGGGCGCGCGGCCGACTGCAGGAATGTCGAAGTGGCCTGACAAGCCGTCCAGCTGGCAGGTGGTGATGGAGTCGCAGACCTCCAAGGGATACACCTCAGCGCTCACCCTCACCTGCACCCGCGCATGCAGCGAGATAAGTCATTCTGCTGTGCACTGCGTGAGGCAATCAGGGCATGCTGTTGTAGGTACCGTATTTTCCTATTCTTGCATCGGCCTCCATGCCCCTAATACGTAGAAGCAGTTCACACACAGCTGCCTTTGGGGAGATCCCGTGCTGAGTGGCAGCGGCTCTCACCTCTCCCAGGACGCTGTCATGCAGCGCTGAGAAGACTGAGAATGTGGGGACTTTTGGCGAAGGCAACGCTAGTCCCTCTTGCAGCGCCCGGGAGTGTAGCTCCGGCTGAGGGGGATCCTCAGGGATACTGTAATGGGATGGAACGTGCAGGTCCACCACATTCCTGAGGCTTCCATGCTGGCCGGCAGGTCTTAAGGAGCCATGCACAGCCTCATAACCTGCATGCGCAGAGCCGAGGGTTGTCTGCTTGGACTGCCAGCTTAAAATGCTGCAAGGTTGGCACCTTGTCTTGACAAGGTACCAGTGTTTCTGAGACTGGTGAAACGAACAGGCACCTGAGCTGATGGCCAAGCACGTCAACAATGCTGTGCGCCCGCGCCAGCACTGCGGAGGTGTTCTCATGTCATCCTTACATGCCGCTTTGGGCCACTAAGGAAGCCCAGAGGTGGTCAGAGCGCATGAAACCCCAAAATTCCGGAACATCAACCAGGCCAAATGCAGCCTCTGCGCTGTCCCGTCTGCATCTGAGATTTTGTAAAAAGTAATCGCAATGTAATGACGAGTTGATCACCAGCGCGTAAGTCTTGATTTCCCGAACTTTCCATCTGCTAACAGTGAGCTTGCAAGATATCACACAAGCCTGTCTTCACGATCGAATGTATATCAACCTTCTCAAAATAGATCGTCCGTGGTCAGAGACATGAGCAGACAAGGGAAAGAGAGAAATGCGAACAGCTTGAATGTTCCTAATCAGGGTTCCGAAAGCAGTTTTCCGGAACGCTTGAAAACCTCCGACAGAAATGCATCAAGTATTGCAATGGCACTGCCCAAAAATCTGGACGTTATAGGTGCGGGGTGGTGCCGCACTGGCACATCATCGCTCAAAGTCGCCCTTGACGCTCTTGGCTACGATCCCTGCTTCCACGGGCGCTTCATTCCCTACTTGCCAGAGTTTCGAGAAGACTGCCACGCTTACGCTATTGGCAAAAGCTCCGATTTTGATGTACGTAAGCATTTTGGAAGATACAGGGCAGCAGTTGACATTCCTGCTGGCCTCATACCACTTGTGTTGGACGCCTACCCAGAAGCAAAGGTACATCAAGCACCCTTGCATGACCCATTCCTGGTCCTTCTGTATACTTACGTCTCCCTGATGGCATCTTATGTTATATAAAAACACAGTGGCCGGTTTGCTGCAGGTGATTCTGACAGTAAGGGATGAGGAGAAGTGGTACCGGAGTGTGAGGGATGTCATTGTGCGCTTGTATGAGCGCTTGCTAAAGCCGTTCTTCTGGCACACACGCCTGGGCCGACAGTACACCGCCATCATCGGCTGGGGCCTCCAGTACATGTTTCATGGTGCGCACCCGCAACATCCCAATCTGCCGCAAGACATGTGTTTTGTGATCTTGCTAGTGTTTCTGAGCGGGTCTGGGAGTCCTGTCTTGTGAGTATGTGTCAGTCAGCAGCCTCACCATATAAAGCACTTCAGAGCTGCAGAGAATTCCAGAGGCTGCATGCCAATGCGTTATGCGCCGCGGGCATGCCTCAAAAGCAATGGCAGCCTGATGCGGACATTGCCGCTCTGCAGGGGACCTGTCGAGGGAGAACTGCATACAGGCCTTCAGGCAGCACACAGAGGACATAAGGAAGAGAGTGCCTGCAGAGCAGCTTCTCCTGTGGAAGCCGCAGGACGGCTGGGAGCCACTGGCAAAGTGAGGTTCACCTTCCAGCCCCTTGGATACCCTGGCCAACCTGTGTCCGCATCCTTCATGTGCCGCAATCTGGCGCCACAGACAGGAGGAGCCCCATCCGATGTACCATTCTCATCAGCACTGCCAGGGATCAACATGCCTCTGGTGCTGCGGAGCTGTGCCAAGAGCTTTCGCAGAGTGTAGCAGAGGAAAGGCGATTGAGGCTACCCGTATGCTGCAGCTTGTAGGAGTGCCTGCATCTGTCAGGTGCCGCGATCTGAGTCAGACCATCTGACGCTAGGCTGTGGAGGGAGGACCATCATATGTATACAGCACAGCACGGAAGGAGAACGAGAGGTAGAGTGTGCTGCAGGTGCCTGGGAGTGCCGGTGCCGCAGGAGCCTTTTCCACCGCCGCAGAATGAGGGCTCTCGGGAGATGCTCATGCAGATGTTCCGCTTCATCTGGCGGAACCCCCTGGCCTCAGTCGGAGCTAGAGTCCACCATCACGAGGGCCCTATGCTCTTTGATAGTATCTAAGTGAATGCAATGCCATGTGCCACATGGTGAGCAAGGAATGATACTCAGTAGGGTGTTGGCAAGCCCTCAGAGCTTGACTCTGTAAGGAAATTGTGGAGCATCTGCTCAGTCCAAGCCCCATAAGATTATGTTATGGCTCCTGCCTGCACCGCTGCCTGTGGATGCAGTATGGCATTTTGGGATGATCAGGCGAGCCCCAAAGCACTGTTGGGAACTCCTTGCTGCATGCTATATTGTGCGTAGTACAAGCAAGTCTTGATGGTCAGTGCGTTCGTGAGAACTGACTTCTCTCGTGAAACAGCCAGACCGACTTTCTGCTCATGCGACAGTCTGCCTTGAGGGGCATTAGTAAGCCTGCATCGCTCGGCGTCTTCCACTGGACACTAGGAGGTGCTCGCTCTCGCTGTAATCCCTTGGAAGGTTTGTAAATGTCCTGACCCTGCTTCGAGCTGTCGGGCCATCCTCAGAAACGTATCAGACAGATTAGCTAGGGCCATGCCCGTGCGCCTGTATCAGATTGCACGTCTTCTACTGGTGTGCCTGCCAGTGCTCCTGGCTCTGGAGATAAGAATAAGCAGAGCCGCCCCATGCTTGGACCTTTACAGGGGTACGTCAAGCCCCAACCCATCGCATTGCAGTCGGCATGCCGTCCTTGTTTTCCTCGTTGGAATCGGCTTTCCAGCGGCAGGATGGCCCCTTCGATCTCAAAAGGAATGTTGATGCAGATGTATATCGCCCCAAGGTATACAACATAGACGATATTGAGGAAGTGAGCCCAATCCATGGGCTGGCTCACAAAACCATCTGGTACACTGGGCTCCCTGGCTGCTAGTCTTATGCATTCTCACGCGCCCTATACCCCTGCAATGTGTGCACACATCATGCGTGCTCACCTTTGGAGAGTGAAAGCCATTTGATTGAGCCACCCAGCGATTTTCATGGCCTGCAGCGGCATGCACCACCATGGCATGAAGGAGCTCGAGATGTGGATGCAGACACTCGTGCCTGGGACAGCCATTCCACCTCACACACATGGAGGCGAGGAGGTTGTCATTGCGCTCAAGGTGAACTCTCCAGATATACTCTTAAGAGTCGTGATTGCAAGGACAGTGCCAGGAAGACCTACACTTGCTTGTCTCTGTTGATGACTGACAGCAGCTGTGTGCACTCTTTTGAGCCTCAGCACAGTAAAGTACAGATTTTGAGGGGTCTACTTGTCATGCTTCAGGGCATAGTGACATTCAACAGCCTCGATCCGGATAAGCAGGTTCAGGTCCAGACGCTGAGAAGCAATGACACTGTTGTGATTCTGCCCGGCGTGGTGCACTCGGTAGGCTCTGTACAGGCTTGGAATGCAAGCTGCTGGATTGGCTTCATTCTCAAGGACCAGTGCAACACGTTTTCAGGCAATATGTAGTACATGGCCTCTTCCTGCTCGATGACTTCATGTCGATACCTTCTAAGAGCCATGAGATCAGAGTTCTGACAGCACATGGCGTCTGCAGTTCAGCAATGTTGGGGATGAGGATGTGCAGCTCATGATAGCGCTGACTGGGGACATCCACCCCATGGTCTACCCCAGATGGGGGGCGGACGCCAGCGAGGCGCAGCGGATGGAGCCTGTGGCCTTTGACACCAGGTGCCCCAGAAAGGTAGAATTCATACCGACAGCAGCAGATCCACGTCTGCCAGGCAAGGCTTAGCTTTGAGGTCATGCAGACCTCAGGAAGAATTCGAGCACTGTTGAAAGCCTTATACAAGTAGGACCAAACGCAGGCATGCACACAAACAGCTAGGGCTGTCGTTCTCACCAGTGCAACAGCATAATGACATAGCCCTGCAGCTATGGCGCATTTGCTCCAGTTCGCTGCTCTGTATTTCGTGTCTGCTGCAGTGAGATAGGAACCCTGAAGGTCTGCAGTAGACTAGGGCATGTGGATTGACTCTCACTTCAATGCAGCTGCCGGAGAGCTTGCAGCCCTTCCACGGAATGCAAGGGAAGGAGGAGCTTTGACAGCCAGGGCGTGCAGCAGTGGGAGTGTCGATCGATGCGACTGCATCCAGTCCCAGATGCATCATGATGTAATGCAGCTGAAGTCTAAACTGAAAGAATCTGAGACCCACCAGTATTCGGAGTGACCTACTGCCATCGGCAACAGCCCACTCAAGCATGAATGTGCGGCATGGATATGACGTTCTGTATAGAGCTGGACCAGCCTTACCGTAAGCATGCGCTGTCTCAAAGGGCATTGTCAGTAGGTCCTGATGGCCCTCCAAAAGATACAGATGTGTAACAAGAACTGGCATGATTCTCTTGAAGGAATGTGAGGGACGCCTGCATCACTGGTCCTGACCTGGACAATTGCCCTGTGAGCAAGGTCACGTAGGGCTGCTTAGTTGGGGCTTGAGAAGCATTCGATTTATGTCATAAATGACAGCTCCCTCGAAAATGTGAATGGCAGGGGCCGAGCCTTTTCAGGCGAGAAGGCGATTGCCAAGTTGGGCGCGCCATACAGTCGCGAGGCACTCCTGCTCATTTAGACCAGATATGTCGCATATCTATACATGAGAGCGTGACCTTTCATCCATCTGACGCGCTGAAGTTGCCAGCTGAGTTGAGGCGGTCTGCTGTTAGAGATAAGCACAGGTTTCTCTGAGTATGAGCCGAGCAAGGTCCTGGGCTTAGGCGCAGCTCAGATGTGCGAAGCCAGAAGGCTATATGGACCATAATTGTACACGTTTGACATAAGTTGGACCGCACACTGTTGGAGAGCAAGCATTTTCTATACAGCCGGCAGTAGACGTTGTTAAAGCAAGGTAGTGCACCTTAACTTGTACTTTTGTTACGTGGCAAGAATGTGAGCACATACTTCCGTTTATGGGTTTCATCAGCGATGATGCCAACGTCACATCAGCACATCAGACTCACAGGGGGCTCTGCTATCCTTACAACGCTGATGTCCCTCACCAGCCTCGATGCAGTGCACAATCCGCTGCCTTCACAGATGTCAACCTTTAGCTTCTGCCTCTGACGTTAATTTTTCGTCCTGGTGAACCCCATCTCTAGTGAAATGTGACATAGTCAAGGGACAAGCCCCAGCCCAACCCTCAGAGCAGAATTGTCTCTGCTGCAGAGCTTGGGAGCAGGGAGGGGCAACAGGGCTGCAGCCATGTTCTGGCGGGTGCCTGGCTATTCTCAGCCGTCCCCTCTTGAGGCCATCCTGGATCTGGACAACTTCACCCTGGAAGAGGTGCTGGATGAGGCCGACCTCATACAGGAATGCAAGAGCCTCAATGGCCGCTTAGTGAATTTTCTCAAGGAGCCCTCCACGCTGCGTGCGCTGCTGAGCTACGTTGTTGACACCCCCGCGCCAGGTAGGCTGTCTCTGAGCAGCACTACGGATCATCACTTGTAACTGACTGTCCCGTTGCCCCACCCTGCAGCTACTTTCAGCTGTCAGATGTATGACAATCTTCCTGGACCACATTACAGCTTCCCAGAGCCGTGCCACAGGCACTCTGCATCCAGCAATGGCTGGAATGTTGACAAGTCTTTGATGAGCTTCATGACATTGAGCATCATCTTGTACATGCAGGTGTGGATGAGAAGCAGCACCAGAAGAACTCCTTCAAGTCATGCGAGGTCCTCTGCTGCGAGGTCAACGAGATGTACTCAGTGTTGATGCGGGAGGAGGACCTGCTAGAGAAGCTTTTCTCCTTCTTGGACAATGCCAAGCCCCTGAATCTGACCCGGGCGGGGTACTTTGCCCGGGTGGTCTCCTGCCTGCTCATGAAGCGGGCGTCGGAGGTGCTGGCGTTCCTGGAGAGCCGCAGGAGCATCATAGACAAGCTGCTGGCGCATCTTGACACCACGTCCACAGCAGAGGTGCGTCCTTCATTGTCAGCAGGAAGGGGTATGGTAGTCATGCCTCTGTAATACCATACATGACATAGACTGCCTGCTTGATTGCAACAGCATGGCCTTGCCAAGGTGTGCAATGGCCTTAGCATTGGAGCAGCATGAAGTCTTGTCATAGCTGTTGATGCACTGTGCTCTGAAATACAGTGACTGGCCTGCAGGTCCTCTGCTCTGTGGCAGGGGCAGATGAGCGCACAGCGCCTAACCTGACCACGCCGCAGCTGCAGTGGCTGGCAGAGACCAACTTCATGTCGGGCCTGGTAGAGCAGCTGCAGTCTGAGAGCAACTCAGATGCGGGCAGCAATGCCCGGACGGTGCTGGTGGGCGTGGCCAGAAGTCCCCTGTCCGCCCCGCTGTTGCAACCCCTGCTGGACCCTGGCTTCTTCCAGCCCCTCCTAGACAGCGCCTTTGCAGCCCCCGTATCCGCCCAGGTATCCCTTGCAGCACCCTGGAGCCTCTTTCGACATAGCCCAGCTCCTCTCAGTTCATCAACTGCTTTCCTGTGCCCTCAGGGCGTCATTGCAGGCCGATGGATGCCTGTTCTGAGTATCAAATGCAGGGACACAGTATCAAATGCAGGGACACATCTGTGGCCATGCAATGCGGCTTTTCCTGGGATGTGAATACAAGTCTGCATAGCCCAAAGGTGGGTGCCATGTGCAGACGATGGACGTGCTGATCGCACTGCTGAAGCCCAAGCAGGACGCCGGCCGCGCAGGGCTGCAGCAGCAGGCAGAGGCCAGCAGCCCTCCTGGGGGCCTCCATAGCGCATTCGCTGACGCCTCGTCCTCAGCGAACGCCGAGCTGGACGCTAGCATTAAGCAGGCCGCTGTCCAGGTCTGACAGCGCTGCCTTCCAGAACATGCAATTCTTCATGCCAAAACTATATGCGCTGGGTAGGATTGGTCATATTCAGGATAACAGCTAGTGCGATACAGGTACTGGCAGTAACCTCATTTGTGCTCTTTTGACAGGAATTGAGTGGGAGTATCTTGCATGCAGGGTGTGGTGGGCAAGTTGCCTCAATTGGCAGAGCTCCTGGACGCTGATTGGGCAGAAGGGCCAGACTTGAAGGCCCCTCAGGACACGCCATATGGGGTCTTATCGCCTCCCCTCGGACAAGCCAGGCTCAAAGCAGTGGAAGTGTTGTACTCGATCCTGGGGCTGTCTGACCCGGCTGCAGAGCAAGGTACGTCATTGCGTTGAATTCACCAGAAGCCCTGCAATGATCTTGACTTGTGCATGCT
This sequence comes from Coccomyxa sp. LA000219, assembly GCA_000812005.1. Taxonomy (NCBI): domain Eukaryota; kingdom Viridiplantae; phylum Chlorophyta; class Trebouxiophyceae; family Coccomyxaceae; genus Coccomyxa; species Coccomyxa sp. LA000219. The sequence continues at coordinate 96,895 of KN714654.1, read as the reverse complement.
GGGACCATATGGCAGATGCACTATGAAGGCCTTGTGGAGTGAACCGCACATCCCGCAAACCCTTTAGTGGGAGTTGGTCTTTCACTCAACGCAGGTGGCCTGTAGATGCTTGCCTTTATGGGATGAGTTGCCAGCTTTCAGAACATTACAAGTGGTTGGCTGACAGACACTGCCTTGCAGGGGTTATGGACTCCTCAGTCATCCAGAGATGTCTGCAGCTCTTCGCCCACTTCCCCTTCAACAACCTGCTGCACCACCGGGTTGCTGGTCTGGTGCTTACCGCCCTGGAGCGGGGCAGTGACGAGTTTCTGAGGTATCTGTTTGGGGCGTGCCAGCTCATACAGTGGCTGACCCAGGCGCCTGACCTGGTGGTGCCAGCATCGAGGAGCTTGGACTCCAGAGCAGGCAAGCTTCGTCATGTGTCAGAGACACCACTAGCGTGATGAAGTTGAAACAAGACGGAAAGATGTCCTGTGCTATCAGTACCCTTTGCAATAGCAGGCAGACATCCTGAAAATTGCAACACGCTGGCTGTGCTTGACTGTACCAGCGGGCAGTTGTGCAGGTTCCTACTCTGAGAGGCATCAGCCGCTTGTACTGTAGCCTGACATGTGCTGGGTGCTTGCAGAGGCCCGAGCGCCGTTGAGAGCGGGCTACGTGGGCCACATCACCGCGCTGGCAAACAAGCTGAGCGCGATGGCGGACGAGCGCCCGGTGATTGCGGAGGCGCTGGGCAGCTCTGGGCAGTGGGCGCAGTGGCGGGACACCGTGCTGCAGCCGCGCAACGAGTTCGAGGACGTCAACCGCTGGGCCTGCGGCCGGCCCTCCACGCAGGAGATGGCGTCCCGGGCCGCCAGCCAGGACGACCCCATGATGGAGGTAAGCGCAGAGACGTCCAACCTGATTTTGTAGAATTGTGCATAGAATCAGCAGCCTCAAGAGCGCTGTCAAGAGCCTTCAGTTGAAAGCTTTCAGGGACGCCCAGGATAAGGGTGCGGAGGTAGGAGAACAGATGCTGGTACCTGCAGACATGGCTGTCACACTCTTGTAAGTGTCTCTGAAAGGCTTCTTTGGTGAGCTGTGCCATTCAACAAGATACTATGTGCAGGACATCGAGGGCATGCCAGCCGGGGGAGCTGCCCGAAGCTTGCAGTCGCATCGCTATGGCAGCTTTGAGGAGAATGGGGACGATGACAGTGACGAGGAGGATGTGGGCCGTGCATTTGAGATGGTATGAACTGCTCGTTCAAGGGCTTGCCCCTCTCATCTCATGGGGTTCTGATGAGGCATTGCTTGTTTGCACTTTGGTTGCAGTGTTATAGAGTGTCTGTCATGCTGAAGAGGTTCAAGGCAGCCTGAGAATGAATCGTAGATCTGAGAGAGGCTTTGTTCCTGCAGCAAGGAGATGACACTATCTTCCAGGACGCAGCCGCAACATTCAGATCGCTGAAGCTGAATGACTCGTTCCCTGCGGAGGGCGATGCAGGGAATGACGACTCGTCCTCATCCTCGTCCTCAAATGACGAGGCTGACGTCACCTTGCGCATGCCTCCCAGCGTTGTCATGCAGGTCAGCACCCCCTCACACAAGACAGACACGGCTTCCTTTGGCAGTGCAGATAGGAGCACCTTTTGGAGCACCTGGTTGCATGCAAGAATTTCTGAAGGACCTGACAGCGCTCTGGGGCATACCCAGGAAACCATCCAGTATGATATGGCTTGTTGCTCATCGCGTATGTCTCAAAGCGTCTGACTGTCCAAAGCATGGTTTGAGGGTATCAAAGTGCCCTGCGTGCAATGCAGAGACGACTCAGCGATGATGAGGACATGGTTGTCATGGACATGGATGACTATGGCGTAGTTGTTGGCAGCTCGGTATGTACACCACACCATGCTTGAGAGTTCATGTATGATGAGCTTTATCTTCAGTCGATGAGGTTCCTACCAGCATAAGCTGTAGCACGTGTCCTTGCCGTGTCCTGATGCCTGCCTGTAGGCATGGCTTTGACCAGGCGATGAAGCCGCAACTGCCGTGCCACGCAGGGCTTTGAGAATACCAATGGCGCGCAGCCAAGCTTCGAGCCCTTTGCAAGCAGCCAGGACCCCTGGAAGGCCTTCCCGGACCCCCCGGCACAAGCAGAGCAGGCCCCTGAAGGCGCCGGCTGGGCGGACTTTGAGGGCGCCGCCCCCTTCCAAGCCGGTCCGCCCCATGCGCAATCAGGTGCGCGTGAGGACTTGAGCTCTCGCAATCTTAGCCTCCTCATCCAGGGGGCCTCTCAACTAGCTGAGGGCACAGCTCTTCTGTGAGGGCTTGTGAACTATATGGGCTTGTGACTTCTGCACAGACTGTGCTTGCATAATGAGCAATTCCAGCTCTGCAAACTAACCAAACTGGGCTCCGGGTCTGCATGGTGTACTCAGCAGGATAGCTGCAGACTAGTGCCGGGGTCCTGACCCTTTACGGCTGTCCCTGCAGAGCCGGCATGGGCCTCATTTGAGGGAGGAGATGCCAGCCCTAAAGCAGAGCCTTCCTCAGCTTCCTATCCTGGAGAGAAGCCTCCTGTCGCAGAGTCACAGCAGCAGCAGCAGCAACAGGACGCCTCCCACGGGCCGGTCCCTATGCAGAGCGCAGCGGAGCACAGCGCGTCAGCGCCCGCGCCGGATGCGCATCAGCACTCACCGCCGATCGATATACCCATGTCGCATGGGGCCCACTCGCCGCCTGAAGAGGCTGCCGAGCTGGACGAGTTCTCGTCCTTCAACTACTGGCGCTCGCCGCCGGCGATGCTGGTGGACGACGCCGACCTGGCGCGCGACTCAGCAGACGCTGACTCACCCAAGGCTGACTCAACGGAGAGCCCCGCTGAAAGCCCTGAGGCTGTGGAGCACACCCTATAGCACTGCTGTTGCAAAATTGTGGGCGAGGGCCTGGGAGGATGGGTGCAAAGGAGAAGCCTACTTTTCTGAGCGGATGCATGCACTGAGGTCCAAAGGTGCATTTCGTGTGAGCTCAGAGGACCCTACAGCCTAGTTGTGGCAAGTTGCCTTGTGTACACCATGTCACAAGCTCTACGGGACAGTGGCTATGGATGGGCTGTCCGATTTTGACAAGCATTGTTCCTGTCGAGATGTTGTGAGACTGGGAAAGAGCAGACAAGACTTCTTGCAGGCTTGTGTCTTTCAGAGCTCCCTGGCACGTGAGACTAGGATCTGACAGTAAATGTCAGCAGACATCTCTCTAGGCGAGAAGAGGGCGTTGATGAAAATTGTTGGCCAGCACTGGTGTGCGCACACGTGTTGCCCTCCTGCCACAGACAGGGGCGGCCGCTAAGATGATTGTGCACTGAGTTCTAGCACCCCCCGCAGCAATTGCTGCTACAAGACGAGCAACAAGCAAGGCAGCTCCATAGTGAAAACGGCCAGGCAGAGAGTGGCTAGAACCCAACGGATAGGTTTCATTTGATTTGAGTTTGTAAATTGATCACTGTGGATCTCTACCGCAGGAATTTGGGAGCACTGTCAAACAGCTCACTTAAATACCAGGCCCACGTCTCTTCGTTCACTCTACCTAAAGTACTTGACTCATGGTATGCTGCTGAAACTTTAGTTGTGGCATACTCGCACCGGTCCATTACTTGGAAGTCAATGATGAAAGGCAGTCATGAGCCACATGGTCATGATGGATCTCGTAACACGCTCTGCTGCGCATGCGCTCTTACTTAATCTAGAGGTGTCCTGCTACAAGCGATTATTCCCAGGATGCCTTCGGAGGGTAGGCCCATCAGTACTCTAGATAAAATCTCAAGCCGCAGCTAGCGTCTGGCATATTTGGTAGACTGTGTGTGCTCTGCAAGAGCTCAGACCCAGTCAAAGAATGGGCTGCAGCAAAGTACATAACCTCAGCTGTGAATAACCTGATTGCCCATTGCACTGCCGCATCTAGGCACATTGCATGCAATGAATTTCACAGTGTAAGCTTCACAGGTACTCTGGTGCTGCGAGACGTGCATTGCCTGCTGATGAGACATGACAATTCTGATGCTCATGTAGAATTGCAAAACGTGCAGTTCTTCTCGAGCCTTCATTATTGGCCTGCTTCATTTGCAGGTCTACCCAGACAGGATTATGCAGTCAAGGTTCCTGCTCGTTTATGTTCCAAGATGCACCCCAGCCATGCCAGCAGGTACCTGATCTCTATGGCCACAATCTCGTCTGCCTGGTGCATGGGGAACGTCCCATCTTCGGCCTTCTGATCCCCCGACACAATCATGGTCTGCCGGCTGAACATGAGCATCCCAAACTCCTTGGCGAGCGCATGCCCGGCCGCGTTCACATAGAACACGCACTTCAGGATCTTCTGCTTGTTGGCGCCCCATGTGCTGGGGTTCATGTCCACGTAGACCACCGTCTGCGGCAGCCGAGCCAGGTGCTCGACCAGGTGCCTCAGGTTCCGGGCATGGTGCTCAAACTGGTCCGGGTCATGATAGCAGTCATGAAGCCCGGGGCTCACAAAGAAGATGTCTGGACCGCTCTTGTCTTGTATCCACCTGCGGGAAACACGAGCATGAGAACATGCCCAGGCATCAGCTGCTTGTAACCTGCCCAGCCCTCATAGCCTACATCAGGTTCAGGTGTGGAGTGTCCTGTGCATGTGAGTGCTCCAGGCTACGGTAGCAAGTGTGCAGCCTTTGGCTCACAGAAAGACATCATGGTTCAAATCCACCACTTGTGGGCAAGCGCCAACGCACCCATTGTACAGCCATCTGTCATAGTCCTCATAGATGAGGTGCTTCCAGTCGTAGGTGATGTTGATGGCCTTGCCCATGCCCGTGTCATTGTAGAAGTTGGTGCAGGTCTTCTCGTTGAGGTAGCAGGGGGTCCCGTCGTAGGGCGGGGGCACGTAGGGGTTCCTGGGCTGATCCGGGCACTCCTGGCGCGAGTGATGCTTCAGCTCCGCATACCCCATGGCCTGCACCGCAGGGGCAAAGCAAGATCAGATCAGGGATCCATGGAGATGGGTGTTTCAGGACATGCAGCTATCTTGACAGCTCAAACTTTACATTGATGGGCATGTCGGCTCTTTGCTGTACTCTACAGATGTACATGCGCACACCTGTGTCTTGTGGACGAGGCTGTAGAACTCGCCCCAGTACTGCCGAAGCGTGGAGTCCCCATGGAAGAAGAACCACTGGTTGCTCATGTCCATGGGCTTGTACTCTGACACATTGATGCTGTTGATTTGAGGGTATGTCGGGAAGAAGCATGTCTTGCATGGTGGAAGGCCATCTACACTCCGCTCCAAAAATGGCTCCAGATCACACAGCTCCTGCAAGAAGTAGTCTTGTTCATATTCAGGCGGTGAACGCTCTCCAAGCAGCCAGGCCATGCAATTAGTAGGGGACCTCGCAGCGGTACCTGAGCCCGTGCTTGCAGCAGCGCGAAGGCATACAGTAGAGCCGTCAAGATTAGTCTCATCGATACTGAAGGGCCAAGCCTTCACATGCTGGGCTTTACATAGGGGCTGCCCCTGCGCCCCAGCGGTACGCGCTGTACTGCTGCTCCGCCCTACGATTGACAGGAGCGGTATAAAAAGACTCTGAATGCCTCTTCAAGATCAAGAGACTTTCAGAAGTTGCCAAATGCCTTGAACCCGCCACCGTGTCACAGAAGAAGAGTGCCAGATCACTCCAGCGAGTGTTCAATGTCATGAAGACGCTGCACACCTTGACGCAACAAGGACTGAGACTTATTCCTTAGCTTTAATTTTGAGCAAGTCCGCGTTTGAAATCCGTCTCCTTGACTTAAGTCACTGACTGGAGCGTTCGTCCTATGGTTCCGACACCAAAACAAACTGACAGGTCTCTAATCTATACGAGTGAAGCAGACGTAGATAAGATATTCATTGTATAGCATAGCATCTATGGTGCGATTCGATGCCGTTGGCTCCTTTCCTTCACTTCTGCGAATGACGGAAGCAATACCTGACTAATCCTAGACGCTCTCAGTGTGCACGCGTCCGTGCCCTCAGATGAGTCTGTGTACTGTACAGCTATATGAAGAGGGATACTAGAAATACTCCAAGATATGGGGCCTGACCTGACGTTGAGTGAGGCCGGTCAATAGTATACTCGTGGTAGCAGATCGACACATCAATAGAAAACCCCGACTGCAGGGAGTTTAATTCATTCTTTCTGACTCGGAAATAGAGTGTGAAGACTGCTCAGGAGGTCTCTGCGGGTATCGATTGAACATCAATCATGCAATAGGAAGGTGAGGCAAGTCTCCTTGCGAAATCATGATGCAAGCACCTTCATGGCAATTCTGTACAATATCACTTCGGTGCTGCTCCTTGAAACTCCTCTACGATGCTACAGGGCAGGGGCATTGGGGCGCCAACACAGAGAGATGCTCCCTCAGATCATACCAGAGCACAGAAAGCACACCAGGAGACGAGCCTGGACCCTCTTGTTTGCAGCCTGCTGTTGTTCTCCAGCACTACTTGCTCCGGCGCATGCTGCAGCTGGAGAGGCTGCCTGTCCAATGGATGCATTCCTCCCCTTCCAGGTAAGAGTGGCCCCCTGGGAGGTGTCACCATTTGTGTCTGAATCACTGCTGCAACATCATCGCAAGCATATATTCAACGATCCACTCTGACTGGGCTGACAGCAAGTTGGGGTTGCACACAAAGCCAGAGCTGCTTGCTCTGCAGGGTTTGAACAAATCTGGCGGCCATTGCGCCACGTGCCTCTTCCCTACCTACCCAGGTCTCGAGAGCATAGATGTAGCAGCTTACAAGCAGATAGACTTCAGCAACAAGTGGGTGTACTTCCTGGGGGACATTTCCATCCGCCAGATGTATGGGGAGTTTGCAGCCCTGGTGCACAGAGCCCAGGTGAGACAAAGCCCGACTCTCTCATGGCTTTAGGGCTCTCGCCAGGGCAGACATGCTTCTGCCTCCTTGTGCTGACTATAGGACAGAAATTCCAGCCACCTTCGTCTTTGCATCACATGCTCCATGATCTCGCAATAGCCATGACGCAGCTTTGGATCGTACCTGACTTGCTCCCTGCACATACACCCAGCCAGTGGGCACGCCCCATCACCCTGCGAGTGGACGAGCTCTTGCAACTGAAGCCACCCTCCCAAGTGCTGGGTTGCAGATCGATGAGCCGCCCAGGGGTTACTGCACCTTTGTGCTGCATGCTGCTCCTCCAGGGTCCTCATCAGCTCCACCTCCTGGGGCTGCTTAGCAGCAGTCTTCATGCACGTACACACTCAGTCGATGGAAGTGCTTGGTATGCAGGTGGACAAGAATGTTGGGGAGCCTCCACACCACACCCAGCACGACTGCACCAGCCAGCAGGGCAGGCCGCTAGGGTACCAGCCCCCGCCCTATGACCAGACCCCCTGCTACCTCAACGAGAAGACCTGCTCGCGGCACTTTGGGCAGACCAACGTGGGCACCAATGTGACCGTCACCTTCGACTGGAAGCACCTCATGTACGAGGACTACGACAGAGCGCTGTTTGAGATGTGGAAGAAGGAAGGGGGCCCCCACTATGTCTTTCTCAGCCCAGGTATGTCACAGTCTCGGGGCACCTCTGCTGACACAACACTTTGATGGTCGCTCCTGACCTCGGGTGCATGACTGAATGCCCTTGGCGATGCATGCTTGCATATCAATGCAGTGTGCCCCGGCGTTACAGGTCCCGTTCGATGGAGCACGAGCCTTCACACAGCTTCGCATGCTGCTCATTCTCTGTGTTATTGTGCAGGGGGACATGATTGCTGGCATGAGCCTGAGGTGAGTTGTCACAAATTGAACTCTGCATGACCTTGCCCTGTCCTACAACCTTCCTAATTGTCGTTTCTGCATTTTCTTCAGAAAGGGGTGATGCTGCTTCAGTGCCAGGCAAATGTCCAAAGGTTTACTCTGACTGTTCAGGAGTATGAGTATCACTCTCTGCAAGCTGGGCGGCTTGCGCAGCACCTGAAGAGTCTGGACTCGGTGATTGTCTGGGTGGACTACAACCCCACCAGCTTTGGCGCCCATGGCAAACCCATACTGCAGTGCCTGAAGCACATCAACAGCGTTGCGCATAAGCAGGTCTGCTTATACCTGCTCAATTTTCTCAATGGTGGGTGTGGTGATGTCTGCGGCATAATTTCAGCCTTGCAGTATACCACGGACATTCTGGGTGCAAATATGCATGCAAGGTGATTGCTGAGGCAGGCGTGTTTGCAGGCACAGGAGCTGGGCTTGTACATGTTCAGCCGGCAGGCTATGATTGTGACAGGGATGCAAATGGACGACTCAGGGCACTGGCCCATGCATCAGCCAGACTCGACTGTGGGCCAAGAACTCGCGCTGTTGCTTGCGTGGTTGAGCTGTGTGACAGCTCAGAGTCCTTGAAGGATATCGCAAGGTGCAGGCCAGTACTTCAGCTATACATCTGAGATAGCGGCTGTGACTTTAATCAAGCAGGCTGTAAGGGATGTGACAGATCTCCACATATATGTCATCAGTTGGCCAAGGTGAGGTCAGATTTCTGGGGTCCTCATACCACTTGCTTTTACAAGCGACAGCCCGTAGGCACTGTACAGTCTGTGTACACTGGCCTGATTGCAATGTGATTCTAAGCAGCCCACATTTGCGCATGATCTGTCTCACGCTTCAGCATTTTACTGATACATACCCTCTGGCAATGACATGTGTGCTGTTGTATCATTCCCTGAAGCGGCGAGAGCTTCTCCAAGCCTATACAAGAAGCTGTTCTGAACACACTTCTTGACCACATGCTCATTCATGAGTGCTTCTTCCCTCTAGGGACTGAAAGCCAATACAAGGGCCCAAGACGGTCTAACACTATCTACAAGGGCCTCACAGCCCGGACGCAAGCATTCCAGTGTGCAATGTCAATCTCGCATTTCGGAGCGGCAATATCACACGATCGTCAATAGAGCATGGCAGCAAAGCCAGCAATGAAGTCATCACAGTGCTGCGCGTGCGCCAAAGTACACAGCAGTCTGTCTCACTGATACCTTAGGACGAGCGCAAGGCCTCCTTGCGCGCCTCTGCATACTGTTGCGACTGCAAGGTCCGTGCATAGACCATGCAGGGACTCTCGAGAGCTCAACTGTGATTGCCATCTGTGCTGGCGGATACCCGTCAATCATTGGTCACCATACAATCAGCAACTGGCCGTTGGGAATCGGGCAATGTCTGTGCGCGGAACAACGCTTCGCCAGCCAAAAGGCTAGACTTAGAACCAGGTGCCCCAGCACTTCAAGGTGCTGTGCTCCAAAAGCACCATCTTCCCGAGCATCCATTTCTTCAATATCAACAGTAGGAAAGTAGGAGGTGCAGCATCGGCGTCTGCCTTGTATCCAATCACCATTGCATTGGATATGAGACTGCTATGTATGAATAGCCGGATACAGGCCTACCTAGACATTAGGCCCTTTCTGAGAGTGCGGTCTGCCCCAGGCAGACTATCTTTCCACTTAGGCAGATTTCAGCGCGAGAAAGGGGCGCAACAGGAACAGACCGGCACCACCACGACTAAACGGCTGAACGCTGCCTGAATAAATTACAGTCTGGAGAGACGCCCCCTGCGTAGCAATAGCTGGTAGGCGGGTAGAAGCTTGCTCCTTCGTCAGTGCTCATGGAAAGGTAGCCATGCCCCAAAGCTTGATCAGTAACGAGATTGGAAGAGGAGCAGTGCCAGGCTCTTTTGGGCAAAGGGCACTGTCATCAAACCATGTCATTCTTGGTTGTGAATCATCCTCATCAACTTGGACACCCCTGGAATGTCTGGAACTAGGTCGCAGACCTGCCCTCGGGGCCCTGTAGCCAGGCATCTGCCTGATTGGGCTGCCAGTGCTCAGGGGCAATATCTGGCAATCAAACCCCTGCCCACCCCGACTTGAGGCGCAGCAGCATTTGAATTGCAAGGGCGATACGCTTCAGCCCCCCCGCTCCCCTCTGGGCACAGCATATCACACCTGCCGTGCTCAAAGTTGCCATCTTGTGGCAACCTTACCGCCTAACTCTCCCAGCCCGGAGGCACCTGACTTCCGTGCTCACAGGTGTGTCTCGGGCACGCATGCTTTCCTGAATGATATGACCAGCACAGAGGCCCCAGGAATGCAACCTGGGGTCTGCTGGCTCCACTGAAGACCTCCTGGAAAGGAGTTGAGCCGGGGAACCATCACCCGCTACTGTTGTGTCCATGCTGAAAAGAGAAAGCTGACCTTCACTTCACCCCTCTCGCCCCACTGGCGCCGAATTTAAATCCCAAGGATGCATCTGCGCCCCTCTGTGTCTGCGCTCAAGACGTTTGCCCTCAAGACCTGTGTTGCTACTTACGGGCCTGAGACCAGGACCCTGACAGCTCTGCTCATGCCCTCCTGCCACTTCCAGCGCGCACTGTGACTGACTGCGCGTGTGGACCCAAAACCCCTCGTGGTGACCCCAGAGTGTGTGGAACCCTGCTGATGCTCAAACCCTCTTGCCCCAACCCTCGGCACTCATGGCTTATTTCGGACTGCAGACTAGTCGCCGCAGCGGTCGTACATGGCCCACATGTCGTGCAGCTGCTCCACGCACTCGCTGAACATGGGGCGATCTTCCGGGTCGTACGCCATGCATGCTGCGGCCAGCTTGCGGTACTTCACAGGCGTGCCGGCGGGCCACTTCAGCTTGCGGTTCATGAAGACAGCCTTGGCGACCTGCGCTGTATTTGTACCCTCAGCGCGCTCATACGTGCAGTGCATGTTCATGTGCAACCTGACCGCAGCCCTGCTTGTGCTCTGACTCACCACTATTGCCCACCCGATCGCAGCGCCTCCCCAGCATCAGTAAGCCTGTCATGTGCCCATGAAGCCAAGCGGCAAGCATGTGCAAGATGCAGGGCTTCAAATGCGGTCTGTGCAGAAAGGCTACCTGGACGTGTGTGAGATTCGCCCATGCGCGTGCGCAGCTGTACAGCTCCCACATCAGAATGCCAAAGGCGTACGCGTCAGCCGCCTGCGCCACATCAAATGCCTTCAGGATTCATCCCTTACTTTCTGATCTCTGCCATTGCTCATGCCTTTTGTGTCTCCTGAAGTCTTCCTGTATAAACTCAACGGAAATGGCAAGAATGTCAATGTGAGCAGTAGCATGAAGGCTTGGTAATCAGGGCTATGGGCAGGATGCGGGCGGAAGCGGACCTTGGTGATGATGTGGTCCTTGAGGAGCTCGGGCGGGAAGTGGGCGATGGGCGCATAGGAGACAGCCTCCAGGCGCGCCAGGATGGCGCTGCGCGACAGGGCAAAGCAGCCCACCTTGCAGTGGAAGCCCTGCGGGGTGCACCCGCTCTGCAGCCACACGCTGTCTGCACAGCACCCCAACACCACACTCAGCTCCACCCGTCCTAGGGCCAGGCCCTGCTGGCACTCAAGAGTCCGAGAGGGACAATTTAACCTTGCCATTGAGCCTCTGGGGTGGACTCCAAGGGCTCAAAGCACTGGTGAGGCAAGGCCTGCTATGAATCAAAGCAGCCATGAACACTCAGAAGCCACAGTAGCAGCAGCAGCAAGAGCTTGACACGCTGGAGTTGGTGCTCACCTCCAGTGAGGTCGCCGTGGATCAAATCCCGGCCGTGCAGGTAGGCCATGCCCATGGCAATCTCCAGGGCGGCAGACACCACCGCCTTGATGTCTGGTACTGCCCCCGGCTTCCTGCCCTCCAGGAAGCTGCCCTTCATGATGGCCTCCTGCATGCCCACACTGCACCCCTCAGCATCCACCTGGCCGTCACACAATTTCCAACAAGCATGCAACGCACCATGGTGCAACGAGGCGCATATGCACGATGCCCATGCCGCGGTAGATTAGCAGACAACTTTGTGCCAGCCCGAAGAGTGGTTGATTGGGCAGCGCAGCAGTCCAATATCTGAACCCCTTCACAGGATGAGGGTGTGAGGAGGGGCGGACCTGGAGGGTGCCCTTGTCGCAGTACTCCAGCATCATCCAGCAGGCGTCGCGCTTGGAGGAGCTGCGGGAGGGGGCGCTGTGCGCGGAGTCCCAGGGCTTGCTGGAGGGGGCCGCCGTGACGCAGTGCGCCATGGTGCGCACGATGCAGGGGTGGCGCAGCCGCGTCGTCACCCGGCTCGTCAGCACCAGGTCGTCGCTGTTCTTCACATCCACCTCATGGCTCGTGTCTATCACCTGCGCGCCAAGGGCTTCCCCGTGAGCTGCCGCCATGCAGATGGCTTCCTCACTCAAATGAATGCAAGAATGCGCAATGGGATGATCATATTGATACGACGCTATTAGGCTAGGCCTTTTACCGCTGTCATTTGGTACCAGTGCAGGCTAATCCCAGTTCATGACAAGCAGCAAAGGCACTGCTGGGACGGCAGAAGTCCCACCTTCAGAATCACAGAATTGCTGTGGTACACCCCTCTGTAGAAGCGCACTTGGCCATCTTCGCTGATTAACTGTCCCACCTCACACCTGCCATAGCAGTAAAACATCAAGCAAGGGAGTATACTATGCGGAAAAAGGCTTGGAACCCAGGTGCCTGGCATCCTCACAACAAGCTGCTTAAGCAGCAATCTGAGCATGATGACATTTGGCCAGGCTGCGCTCCGGACATGGGCTAGAGGGAGCATGACAGAGAATAAAAGTCCCGTTCTTTCAGGCTGAGGCAGGGAGTGCGCAGCGTGAGGCACCACTCACCCTGCGAAGGGTATGTTCTGCGGGCGGCCACAGTCCTTCTTGCTAACAACCTCCTCGCTGCCCTTTTTCTTCGCTGCAGGAGCCTCAGCTCCGGCTGCTATCTGGCTGGAAGGTCTGGCCTTGAACTCCGCCACATAGAGCCGCTGCTGGCTGATCAGCGCGGGGAGCTCGGCAGGTATCCCTATCAGCGCACAGTCCGAGCTGGACAGCGTCTCCTTTGCAGCAGGCCTGCAGCAGCACAACCTCCTTCTATCCACTTCAGTCTTTTGCAGCAGCAAGGCACATTGTGTTTGGTATTGGCAGCCAGGAATTTGCAGGTCATGCTGGCAGCTCTGCAGCTCTCCAGCCTATGAGGAGTGGTGACAGTCTGTGTGACGTGCCACCTCCTTGCATCCACCAGTGTGGCCTTGCCCGTCATAGATTAATGGTATCAAAGGTATACATGCCTGCAAGTGCTAGTGCATGGCATGTCAGTGACTGCGACTCATGCATGCCCACAGGAGGGCAGAGCTGGGCACCTGGATTCGGGGTCCCAGGTCGTCTCAGGTACTGCATGCCCCGGGAGCTGGCGCCTCCGCAAACCTGTCATTGTGAACCTCTCTTCCTGCTGCACTGCCCTCAACCACTCTGCCTTGCCCTCCTGCAACCGCCACAAATATTTGAATATCTTGTCGCATCCGCTACAGAGCCAGTTCCCCATACACATTGTCGTCAAGGAAGCTACCTCAGCACAGTCACTCAAGCAAGGTGCCTTAGGATGGTCATGCTTGCTTGCTTGTACATGCTTTAGCAGCAGAGCTAGAACGCCTCACCTCATCCACAGCATTGCACTCAAACACATCCCAGAACTTCAAGGAGCAGAGACCCTCCTCAGGCAGCCCTGCACAAGAGAAGGCACAATGTGTCAGCAACACCACAATCCACAATGTCGGAACAGTTCTTGACTGGCAGCAGGAATTCTGTGATGTTGCCCTTTAGCACTACACAACTCCAGAATCTGTGACGCGCACAGATAATTGGCTGCGCGTACCGGTCTGCAGTGCGGCTTGCGGGCTGACGTAGAGGATCTGCCAGCCGGTCGGGTCTGCCAGGTCCAGGAAGATAAAGCCCTGCTCATAGCAGTCTATGCAGCGCAGCGCGCTCTGCACATTGTTGCACTCCACCTGCATTGCCAGAGTATTAGCGTCAGCCTGGATTGCTGGCGCCAGCATCCCCTCTCACACGGTACATGGTCTTAGCAAGGAGCCTGGTTGGAGCATTGCAGCCCTCACAGCATGCAACCCTATTCTCAACATCTTAGCTTGCGCTTGTCCATCACGGCCAGCATCAGGGGACTAGTGTACGGCTGCGCCCTGTCTCAAGAGTGTAACTGGTTTGTGTTCTGCACATGTCAAGTCGGCCACGATGCAGGAAAAAAGCACATCAGGAGCGCCCTACCTGTACGGCCCATTCCCTCTCCAGCTCCCGCACCGCCAGCTCAGCCAGGTTGCACACAATCTGCGCTGTGTGCGCATCCACCCTCCGCGGCTTTGTGTCGTACACGCACCTGCATGCGAGACGCGCTGTTCACGTCATGCAAGTGATCACATGCCTCCTAGGTGCACAGGGCCATGCATGAAGGAGCTGACACGTTGTAGGTGGTTAATCTCATAGAAGCGTGAAGTAGGCACCATATCATTTTGGCAATATTGGTTGCTGAGGTGGTTGCACACTTCTGCAGCAGGGATGCAAGATGCTAGGGGTCGGCAGAAGAGGTGCAGAGCAGCAGGAGGTGGTGAGGTGACTCACATCATGCCAAGGCGGTGTCCATTGCTGGCAACGAGTGGTGCACCAATGTAGAAGCGGATGCCGTCCTCGCAGCTCACAAAGCTGCTGGTCTGAAATCTGCATGAGCGTGAGGGGATGATCAGGGCACAACTCCTGGGCAATTCCCTCACTCATCGCTCAGCTGCACAGGCTACGATCAAAGACAGCAGCATGAAGAGGCCGGCGTTGATGGGATTGTCCGGGAATGCAAAGAACTGTAAGCAGCGCTTGCCTGGCATCTTTCAGGGCGTCCTCGACCATGAGCACGCTGGCGCAGGAAGGGATGACAGACCAGCAGCAGAAAGCGCCCGCTTCCGCGGGACTCTCAATGCTGTCCCCCGCAGACAACTTGCCGCGCGCGTCCAAGATGTACATTTCGCAGTCGCCCATGAGCGACACCGCGGCGCTCTCTGTCCCAAAGATTTTGCACGCCAGGTCCAGCAAGGGCCCTGCATGCACCCCCCAGACAGTAAGATGCCAGCCCAGTATCAGGCAACCCCGCGTTCATGAGCAAGCGCTTCAGGACGTCCCTGGATGGGTGCTGCTGTACAGGGAATCCTATGGATCACCTATTGTGACAGGAAGGATTACATGCAACTTGACTCGCTATGCCTAGCCTGTGGGGTAAGATGCTCACCAAATTTTGGGTGATGCAAGTTCTCCAGCTTGCCGTCGGGGGCGATCTCGTGCAGCGTGCTGAGGCGTTCTGGCTCACAGGGGGCTGAGGGCGGCCCCTTGCCGAGCCACACATGCGGCTTCACCCACTCCTGCACCCCATCCTCCAGGTCCCGCGAGGAAATGCTTCTCAGCATTCCCGTGCTCCGCCTGCAAGCGGAACTGAGCGTTAATCGAGGCAGACTCACACGATGCAAGCCACGTCAGCATCACCTCCTCTCATGCTCACCTGGATGCGCTTGCACCCAATAAACAGTCTCCCACAAGGACATCCGGGCTCCAGGAGAGCCAATCACACTTGAACCTTGTGGCATTCAGCCAACCAGGCTAACAGCAACGCTCCAGCTGATGTGATTGGCTGGCATAAGGCTGGCTAGCCTGCCCAGCCAGTACGTGAGCCATGCGGTACACGCAGGGGTAAAGACCCACCTGCAGTCTGACCCTTGGGATGCGCTGCTCCTGGAGGACAGGGATCCGGCCAGCTCCGTCCTTGCTATCTCTGATGGAGCACGGGAGTGCTGCTGCTGCGCTGCTGCTCCTATAGTGGTCCGGGGCGATGCAGACCCCTCTCTGTGCACGGCCGCAACTGTTTCATAGTCCTGCACGCTATCACATAGGTTATGGCATTGTGGCTTTCTGATGAGGCAAGTGTGACGCTGTGCTGAGGTAGTGTTCCTCAGGCCATGCTTCACTGCTGGCTTACAGTAGTTTGAGATTCCGCTGTAGCAGTACTGCTGAAGTGGTGGTCTGTCTACGGCTGGGCAGCAGATCTGCCAGGCCCCAGAGCAATGGTGGTCAAGCCGTTCTGAAACAGGAGATCCTCCCTGCGGATGCACATGCAGAAGCCAACGCTGAAACCCATATGCATGCATTCCGAAGTATCCCGTACAAGCGCGGGAGCAGGCTGCCCGGTAAGAACTTGGGTCCATGTCAGACTGGTCCTTTCTTTTGAAACAAGGCAGAAAGGCACGTCACGGCCCATGGGAGGCCGAAAAACTCCGTCCCTCGGCCTGGATGTTGCAAGTCTTTGTGGGCCACTGGGGGTAAGCAATGGCTTTTTGCCTGTCAATTGCCTTCAATAACACCTCACAAGCCTAAAATTACGCACTCCATGTCCAGCAAGACCGCTCTGTGGTCCGCACAGGTCAGGTGCTGCCGCAGCTTCTGATGTCTTTTGCCAACAGCTGAGCTCCCCCTCCGCCGCTGGGCGGCCTCCGACGCATGTCGCTAGCGGAGATCACCAATAAGAAGATTGTATTCACAGTGGCAGCCAGCGCATATGTGAAACGGGAAAAAGCCCAATGCCGGCACTCGCCTTTTTCCTGTTGCAAGGCTCGGGGCTTGTTGAGGCCGTGGGGGAGGCCGTATCCTCCCCCTGTGCCCTCCCGCAGGCCAGCGCTGCTCCCATGCGTGGCAAGGTGCTCCACCCCGCCCTGCCTGCGCGCCCAGTGGCCTGCCCGACTGCAGCCTAGGGCTTAAGCCTGGTCGCGCCTTACCGAGGGGGGCCGGACGCATGGCTGCTCATGCCGAATGCCGATGGCGGTACTGACGAGGGACGTGACCATCCAGAGGCGGCAAACGTGCCCAGCGCCTCCTCGGACTGTGAGACATTCACCTCCGGAGACCTGCGCTGGTTGAGCTTCCTGATTTCGTCCAGGTGATGCCGGCAGGGGATAATCTACACAATGCCCAACTCCTCCGCGGAAGCGATATGATCCGTGCGCTTATACAGTCCTCGTACAGGATTCATATAGATTTAAGCCTGCAACATGTGCTTGAAAGGCCAGCGCATGTCGTCTGAGCACCTGTGAAGGGTGTGTACCGTCGAACCTTTTCACGTGACCCATACTGACTCACATCTTGCTGCATACCTTGGGCCTGGGTTGCAATGAGCACCACGTCGACTCGCTCTCCCGGAAGGCAACGAGCTTGTATTGCCAACGACTGTTGTGTCTGCTCATTGCTGCGCAGGCCGTGCTGCATAGGGGAAAGCACGATCTGGTTCATTCAGGCCTTCACAAGGATAAGCCGTACTTTTCGGGACGCCACAGTGCTACAACATGACGAGTTGTACACATAGCCTCACTACATTTGCCAGGGGCTATCTCTGACACATAACATGCCCAGAAAGAGAAACCTTTTCCCTTCCAATGACTCATCCTCCAGCTATACACTCCATGTCTTGTGTCTGCTATTGCACGGCCCAGCCCTAGCTGATGGATGCTGGCTCGCTAGCAGGCTGCAGCACATGCATAACGTCCCGCAATAGCTGTCAACCCTGGCCAGAAAGTCCCCTTTCCTCCATGCAGCTACTCTCGGACCAACACCATGCGCCCCAGCTGCTTCAAGCAGCCTGCTTGTCTGCTCAGGGACTTACAGGGAAATTCATGCGTGTTTCAGTCCGCCTTGATTGTCCTGAAGATCCTCCGCACAAAGACGCTGGCTCCAATGTACCCCAGTGCTCCCTCCATGATTGCCAGCCCCAAGCACAGCGTCAATGTGTAGCCAAAGTAGAAGGTCGTCTGCGTAAGTGCAATGGCAAGACTCAGGGTGCAGTGACACTTGTGCATGCAGATATGGCAACCAGACTGGCTTGCCAGGGAGCAGCAGGGAGCATCCTCCGTGAGAGAGCTCACAGAAAGCCAAATGATCATTTGAGACATAGAGGAATGCATACAATCAGTGTGGAGCTGCAGACCTGAAAGAAGCCCGACATCTTTGTCTTGGCAAAGAAGTAGTGCACGGCATACATGAATACATACCTGCAAGCACAGCCTCCTGTTCAGTGATCCACATCTCACTTTGCGCAAAGCCACAGCCACAAGTTCATGCTTGGCATGCCTTCTGGAGTGACACAAGAAATGGCAGAACCACTGTTGAAACCTGATCAGCTCACCACGATCAGTACGGCAAAATCTGGCAGCTGTGCCATCCATGGCCACAGACAGCACCAAGGCAAACACGGGATGGGACAGTGGCAGAAGAGCGCACAGGGATGTGGAGGCAGCTGCGCTGAAGGAAGTCCACTGCCAGTGATAGTTCTCGGCGTTCAGCAGGAAGTACGTCCCCACGATGGTCACGCACACCGTCACGATTGCCAGGATGATGAACACCAGCAGCATGAAGCCGTACACGTAGTACACCTGCGAATACGTCCCGCAGAGGGCTCAGAATCCGCAGCTAGACAGAGAAATGTGTGTCAGCCGTAAGTATAGCAGAAGCCCTGCAGAGCGGTTTCAGCTTTGAGGAAGCTTCTGGCTGAGCAATGTCTGGATTGGAATGCCTGCAGCACTGCTGCTGACTTCCCTCAAATGTCAACTGTTGCTTATACAACACCTCCGACTCTGCATCAGGTATGGCGCAAATTACCCAAGCAGCTGGACATGCCTATCTGTCACTCTGGATGATGAGGCGTGTCCAAGGTGCGGAAGGTGACCATAGACATCAAAGTTCGCATTTCTGAATGGTGTCAGCTACAGCTTCATTGGCATGCAGAGACATACCTTGTAGTTCCAGAAGGAGGTGAAGATGAAGTACATCTCGATGAAGATGGAGCCGAAGGGCAGCAGGCCGCCCATGAGGGCGATCACCCAGGGCCGCAGGTACCACTGCCGCTCGGGGATGGGCGAGGGTATCCTCTTCACCCTGCAGGGGTTGTCCGGCATCCCGTTCCAGTTCCGCCCTATCACCTGCACACCGGGCAAGTGGTTCAAATGCTGCGCCACATCGACATGCGGTGCTCCAACCTGTGCCTGAACAGATCTTCTAGCTTAAACGATGCAGAGTTGGAGAGGAACAGTCAGGGTAGGCCATTTCCAGCATGT
Source organism: Coccomyxa sp. LA000219 (assembly GCA_000812005.1). Taxonomy (NCBI): domain Eukaryota; kingdom Viridiplantae; phylum Chlorophyta; class Trebouxiophyceae; family Coccomyxaceae; genus Coccomyxa; species Coccomyxa sp. LA000219. The sequence continues at coordinate 77,865 of KN714654.1, read as the reverse complement.
TTGTCCAGGCACAAAGCTACAGCTTGGGTATGGAAGGACAGCATGACATTGAGGCTGTGACGGAGCGTACCGTGCCAAAGAGACAGAGGGGGCAGGACACAAGGATCCAGATCAGCAGCACCACCACAATAGAGCCGAAGGGCACGGCTGCCAGGGAGTGGTAGCTGATGGCCACCGTGTTCAGCACGGACGCAATGCTGAAGCACATGAGCGGGAACAGGTTGGCCGTCAGCAGCATGGTGGGGATCCATGTCTTGCCCCCGTTGCGGGCATAGAAGCCGCCACTGCGCGCACACTGTGGCAGTCAGATTGTGGATTATCTAGGCCCAGCAGCAATCTCACCTGGGGCACAGTGAAGCAGAGCCAGCATCAAATTGGGCAGTGCCATGCTGATTGTTAAGGGTCCTCGGATGCTTCTTGTCTAGACACAGCTTCTCAGAAAGCGCGTTATTTCCGGGTGTCTTGAGGTGCAAGATTTTGTATTAGAAAACAAGGCAAGGAGATACAAGATGGGCAGTGCTCTACCTGACGTATCCTGCCACAAAGGACGTCAGCGCGTAACAGATGATGAAGACCGTCACAATGGTCCCCCGCTCTGTGAACAGCGTCCCTGTACATGTACCCCACATGCTCACAAACTGCCTCCTGTGCATCTCAGGTACTTATGCGTTCAGTCCAATGGTGGGCGCCACCAGGTTGCAACAGCCAAAACAGACAGGAGGTTCAGAAATGTGCGTAAGGACAGGTGGGGGGAGGGTATTGCCAGTGAGTGCTCTCAGGGTGATGGCTGACCTGCGATGGTGATCAGGATGACTGAGAGCACCAGCAGCGCCAGCTGCACGCCCGTGCCAACCAACGCTGCCAGCAGCTCCAGGAACCGGGGCGGCCGGAACACATCCCCATGCACCAGCTTCCACCTGCAGCAGCCCCCGCCTCAGCTGAGCACAGACAGCCACAGCATTCCCCACCCATGACACAGACCTGTGCACCTTCCCACATCCTGACGCGTCAGCCTTGCTTGGCCTGACTGTCTTGGTCTACTGCTCACTGCTGAGATGGTACATGTCCTTCAGTTGTGTGAATGATTCCATGATGGAACAGGCAAGCAACAGAGTTGAGCTCACAGATGTGCAGGGAGGCTTACCCGGACTCCTCTCCCACGTCCCGCTCCAGGGCTTCCAGGTCATCGTCCTCCTTGGCCGTGTACCGCGCATAGTCGGCACGCAGCGTGCGCATCAGGATCATGGACACCAGGCCCGTCAGGAAGATGACCATCATGAAGGAGTTGAAGATGGAGAACCAGTGTATCTGCACGGCACAGGCCCTCTCATGAGATTGAAGCCAGATTCTCATGAACCTGGTGCAAGCCAACTACCTAGGCACCATTTTGCATCGAGGCTAATCAAATAGCATGATATAAAGTCTGCACATGCTCGACATGCTTGAATTGTGTGAGCCAGGTCAGGGCTGTCCACAGAGCAATGGCTATGGCAGGTTGCAGGGCCTGCCTGGTGCTCAAAGAAGTTGTAGTCCAGGTAGCGCTCAAAGCGGCGGGCAAAGGTGATGGATGTGGGCGCCCAGTTCACGCTGTACGTGAACTCGATGGTCACACCCGGTGCTATTGGTTGTGGATTCTCTGATGTCAGGTTCACCTGGATGATCTGCAGCAGCAAAAAATTACCTCACCACTCTGTCTGCGCTGGTGTCAGGATGCAGGGTAGATCTTGTGACAGATCAATTTTGCACCGAATGAGCCGGTGCCTTTGATGGTCAGTTTGGTACTCAGCAGACATGCATATGACAGGGCTGTGAGAGAGGCTGGGAGCACGCACCCTGTTGTCGTTGTAGTTGATGTCGAAGCTCTTGTGGGTGTAGATGTAGATGTGCTCCTCGTCCTTGGTCTCCTCCGGGGGCGGCCCCACAAAGCCCCACACTGGCAGATCGTCCATGAACAGCTCATACCTGCAGCCCACAAGGCAAGCTCATTCACAGAGCTCATTCATATGATAATCTTAGCCTGATGGTGACCAATGAGCACGCTCTGCAGGTGTGCCCTTTGCAATTGCGGGCATCTGAGTGCACTGGGCAGTAACAAGGCCTCTGCTGTTCAAGGAAAGGAGGACATGCCATGTGGGCACCGCAGGACAGCATGTACACAGCAGGAGCAGGGCGAAGTGAGAAGGCGGTGCTTCACACTTACCAGTAATGCCTCTGGACCGCCTTTCTGAAGGTGGCAGATGAGAGGTCACCCAGCTTATTGGTGCAGATCGTCTTCTTTGGCACGTCACCTGTACAGTACAGCAGTCCATTTTAAAGTACAAAAGCTGTCTTTGATCACCCCAACCAGACGCACGGCATGGCAGGGCCGCCCACAGTCCCACTGGCAAAACGCTGTGGGTCAACAGACTGTTGGTGGAGTGTCGCTTCTGGTTAGGCTGGTTACAACAGGGAACTTGCTCACTTCGGTATTTGATGTCCAGCTGGGAGTCGATCAGCTCGTTGCCCTGAAGGACCTCTCCCAGGCCACCCCACTTGTGCCCAGGCTTGTCCCTGCCTTTGGGCCGGCAGAAGGGCAGGTAGTAGTAGTTGTATGTCTCCTGGGGGTTGTTGTACGGCCCCACTTTGTTCACCCAAAGCCTGACTGCCTCGCCGACATTATACTGCAGTTGCACAGCCAGCTGAGGCACCTGCTCTACCCATGTTGTGGCACTGTGTGCAGTGAGCTGCAACGACTCGCACTCGAATTAGCGGACATAACAGGAGGTAATCTATTACATGTTTTGCTTACCTTGTGACTAGCCTCGTTGGCCGAGGCCTGCTGCGGGCTATGAAGTGTGATGGTGATCAACAGCAAGGCAGTGACGATGCTGCTCCATTGCGTCTTCATCATAGCGCCATGCGACTGCAATTTTGCTGTCCTTCTGCCTCCCTGCATGGACGGCAGGGGCGCCACCAGGCTGCTTTCTAGAGAGCCAAGGCCTTCTGATGGAGGGCTCCTTACAGCTCAAACACTGTCAGGACTCAGTATTGAGGCTCTTCAGTCTCCTGGTTACACTTGTAGTGGTATTGAGAGACTAGGCAGAACTCTCTTATTGCCAGAATGCCCTTGCGCTGCCTCTATGTCAGCTCTGCCAAGCCTGCAGTCTGTGCTGATACATTTCCGGGTCCTGCACTCCTTGACATGCACCGCCCAAGCTCGTTGTAGTGTGCAAGCCTAATGAAGTTCTGCCTTACACTGGGCGAGAACAGGTGTCACACAGAAGCTTGATGAAGTGTGCATGGGGCCGATTTGCCGGGCAAGGGGAAATGATAATAACACAGCGAAGCCCCACGGAACCTAGATTCAGAGGCGTGACTGCCTCGCACCCTGATCGCACAACTTTAGTCGTTGTAGCGCTTCTGCGCATTGGCAAGCATGGCTATGTTACTATCTCAGTCCCAAGGGCTCGCCGCCCGCATTGTTGGGCACCCCAAGAAAGCTGAATTCCCAGCTGTCCTGGTCCCCAGGTGTGTATAGCCTGCACACGAGATTACAGCAGTCGCGTGCTGTTCATATACATAGTGCCTGGTGTCGCATTGGCCGATAAGATTGGGCATGTTGGTGGACAGGAGGCGTGTCGTTGTAAAGTGTGTGCGCCCGCTGACTAGACACCGATACTGCACCAAACCGTATTCACGGGGCTCTTGTTTTCTTGCGCAGGGATGCCAGATTGCGTCTCTCAAGCCCTGTGGTACGCAGACAGCGTGGCAGCGTGTGCAGGTAGAAGACTCGCAGTCACCTGCTGTAGCTATGGCTGGTGTCAACCTAGGTCACCATGCATTCACGGGCGTCTGAACTTGAGCCGTTTTTGACATTGTGGCTGCTCAATTGTTATCTTTTAAAAGAACAATGGCAGGTAGGTGTAGGGTAGGAGCTGCCTGGCTGACCCGATGCTGTGCATGCATCACAGGGCTGAGCAGGGTGTGGTTGCACCTCTCAAGGAGGAGCAGGATGCTGTCCTGAGCAGCCTGCCTGACGACATCCCCAAGCCTGTGATCAAAATCGACAACCAGCATGACCCCTTTGCCACAGTTGTCACAATTGAGTATGGTGACCGCTTGGGCGAGCTCCTAGACACTGTGAGCCCCTCTGCCTCCTTCTATCTTTGTGCAGTAATGCCTTTGACTACCGACCCTGTATCTGCTGCTAGTTGCCAAAGCCAGTCAGTATATCATGAAAGAGGTGGTTTTTGTTTGAATCTAGACGGAAGCTGCAGTGACGTCTGCCTGGCCCCTTCTCGCGCCAGGTCATGCCCGCATGAGTCATGTCACAGCATGACTGGCCGCATCACAGCACGCATGCATCGCTTCTGGACCCATTGCTGTTGTGATGCCAATCTCTGAAGAGCGGGCATCTGTGCACCTGCAGATTGCAGCGCTGAAGGCATTGAAGCTGAACATCCGGAGGGCCAAGGTGAAGACTAAGGGCAACACCAAGGTCAACAAGTTCTACATCACTGACGCGACAACAGCCGAGAAGATCATGAAGGTGCTGCACACTCTCCTACCTGGAGCCTTTGCTACCCTGTCTGCTTGCAAGCTTCCCTGTCATGGTGTGGGGACAACCAGTAGCAGGGGGTAAAGTATTGTTGAGATTGCTGGTTGAATGAGATGCCCAGATACGACACTGGCCTCTTGAGTTCACTGCCAGCCTAAGATGAATCGACAAATGTCTGTGCCTACCCGCAGAGCGCGCGGCTGGAGGAGATCCGCCTGAGCATCCTGAACAACCTGATCAAGTTTCACCCAGAGAGCGGCAAGAACCTCGGGTGGGGCGCGGCAGCGCCTCAGGATGACACTAACGACATCCTGCACCCCCTTGGGCCCCACAAGATGTACGTCTTCCAGCTGTGCTCCTGATCGCCAAGAGCCCTGTTGCCTAATAGCCTTCAGTCTGCATGACGCTTTGTCCGTGTCGTTTTAGCAGGATCCCATGTGTACATAGCAATCGTGGTCTGAGTGAGTCATCCCAATATCTGAGGGTCTCTACCATGTGCTGCAGAGAGAAGGTGAAGACACACGTGGAGGTGACCCCAGAGGATGAGACAGGCTCCTTCAGCATTGTCCATGTCAAGACTAGAGACAGGCCCGGGCTGTTGACAGACATTGTCAGGACCCTCAAGGACCTGAATGTCAATGTCATCTCAGCAGAGGTGGGCGCTTTCAGTTTCTTGCTATATCTTGCAGGCAACATCCCTTACATGTCCTGCATTGCTTTCTCCTGATGTCCCCTGGGTGATTGGTGCCAGCATGCAGGCTGGGGCTGTGCTTGCGGGCTTTGCATGAGCAGGCATCTGACACTCTGTTGGTGCTGTGCAGGTTGACACAGAAGGCGCAGTAGCCCAGGATGACTTCATTGTAACTTACCACGGGGAGCCATTGAACTCCAACATGATCCTCCTGGTCAACAACACCCTGCAGTACACTCTGCAGCTGTCGGAGGTTGAGAGAGAAGAGTCCTACTGAAGGTGGTTCTCTACACATACTTCATCAGCATACAGTGCTGACATGTTGTGGGCTTGCCTTCACAGCGTGAGGATGTTTTCTGCCATCTGCCTAATGACGCACTGCAGGAGCAAGCCTATGGGTGTGTTCTGACAGGGGTGGGTGTGTATTGACAGGCATGACACATTGCCTGCAGGGCCTACGTTGTACAAGAAGTGGACAAACGCAACATTTTCTGCTTTCCTATGGAGTGCGCTAGCAAGGTTCGGTCAGCTCACTGATATTCATTGGCGGAGGTGGCGGTGCTTCCCAGAGCACTTACAGCAGCGCTAGCAAGCAGCATGCACAGCAGTGTTCCCGAGCACTGGCTGCTTCGCTGTTTAGAGCTCGGGCAAGCCTGCACCTCATCACTGTGGGAAGGTGTGCCTGGACACAAGTATACAGATGCTCTATGCGGTGCCTTGGTGGTGCAGACCGTCAGCTCATGTGCTGTACACGCCATGCAGAAGATGTCTCATCCCACCAAGAGAGATTCTATTAGCATAGCAAGGCACCCTGCGGCTCCTGGCGTCCCTGTTGGGCGATAGCGCTAGGCGTAAGGTTCTTATTGACGAGGTGACTAGCAAATTGGCAAAATGCACTCACGAGGACAGTTTTGTGTAGAAGGACTGCAGACTGAAGCTTTGCTTTCATTGGCCTCTTGCGTCCCCCTATGATAGCAAGACCGCACAGCGAGCTGCAGGACAGTTGCACTGTATAGCTGCTCGCTATCCAGACCTGTAATTTCTGAGATCTCTAGATCTCTAGAGGCATGCCAAGCCGATCTAGCAGCACCAGTGGACGAGGTAAGAATGAGAGGCTGAACCATCCTGGCTCTTATGAGGTCAGATCAGAATACTTAGCAAATGCTGCAATCGCATAATGGCTACGAGGCTGCACCGATGAGCGAGTAGTTGGGAAGCTGTTCAGCAAAATGGAGGAAGGTCGCCGAAGGATTCTCCGATACGGTCACGATGGCAGTGAGTCATCACGAGCGATTGGCTCCAATTTCTAGTCGCCAAATGCTGCAAGTCATGCCGATGCCAACATACTTTAACACTTAAAACATCAGGTCATGGCGGCTGCATCGGCTCTGAGCTCGTCCTGCTCTAGCATTGCTCTGTTGGGCAGGCAGGCTCTGCGCCAAAGCCCGCAATATGCACTGAGGCTGCGGGTGCAGGCCCCCCTCTCAGCATACATCTTGCAGAAAGGTATATCATTCAAGGGAAGGTTGAGTGCAAAGATGGGCAGCCAGATGCCTGCTGTCAGGTCAGCTCCTCTCGTAAGCTGCGCACTACTACTACACCTCTCGAAAGAAGAGCTCTTTATTTCGGAGCGGAACTCAATCAGTCAATCTACCTGTGGCGATATTTTTGTCATTGCCACGCACTGCTCTCTTCTTCGAACCACATATACTCGCGCATGACAGGGTCATCCTCATCATGCAGTGCCGTCGCGTCGGTGGAGGAGAGAAAGCTACAGACGCCACACGGAGGCAAGCTGGTGGATCTGATGGTGAATGGAGCCGAGAAGGAGCAGGCTGCAGCAGGCTGCACCAAGCAGCTGGAGCTCAGTGACAGGAATGCATGCGATGTCGAGCTCCTCTGTGTGGGGTGAGCCTCAGAATATTCTGGCACTGGCTTGTCATCAGCGCACCTTTGCAAAGCTTCTAAGCATCCAGAGTGGAGTTATGGTGGAAGCATTCTGCCTGGCCCCCTAGCTGCCGCGCTGAGGCCCTGACCCTTTCGTTGGATTATTTTTTCATGCTGTGCTGCTGGAGCAATATCAGTGGGGACCGACAGCTGTTGTGCTGTTGCCATATTGCCTGTCATGTGCATGCAGGGCATTCTCCCCATTGGAGGGCTTCATGAGCGAGCAGCAATACCTCTCGGTCGTGCAGAACATGCGCCTTCCCGTAAGTCCCATCTGCGCTCTCACGCCCTCCCAGCCCAACTGCTCAACCACATCGCAGCACTGCGTTGCAAGACCATTGCTCCGTCTGCTATGAGTGAGTGCAGATGCATGCATTGAGACACCCGCATTCCTGCCTGCCCCTGCTCAGCAGTACGGGCGTCTGTTCCTGCCTGTCATAGCATACTCCATACTACATCTTCAGTCAGATTCATACCCTGTTCAGGCTCACACTTACCCTGCCAGCCAGTTTTCAAGACCATGCAATGGTGCAGCACGTGATTTGCTGTGCTACACAGATGCATTGTTCGTGCTGAGGGGTCAGCCTGTCCCGCAGAACGACATCCTGTTCGGGCTGCCAGTGGTGCTGGACACGGACTCGGAGGAGTACGCGGTGGGGGACCAGGTGCTGCTGCAGTACCAGGGCCAGGACCTGGCGGTGTTCATGGTGGAGAGCAAGTGGGTGCCCAACAAGCCCCTGGAGGCCAAGCACTGCTACGGCACCACCTCCATTGAGCACCCGGCCGTCCAGATGATCAGCATGGAGCGCGGCAAATTCTACATGGGTGAGCCGCTCTTGTGTAGAGCATCTTGCACATGACCGGCAGACATGGATCAGTAGACTCTCCATGCACCCATGGAAGCCAGGCGGCTGGTATCTAGTGAACACACACGCCTGTACACAGCCCTGGGAACCTCTTTGCCGTTGCAAGGCATGCTGATTGTCATAGGCCTGCGTCACCCAGAGCCTTTGTGCGTCAGCTCGAGGAAAAAACCACCAAGGTCTTGACGGGGCCCATCCTGCTGTGCAGGAGGCAAGGTGCAGGGCCTGAACTTGCCCAAGAGGGTGTTTGCCTGCGCAACGCCCGCAGAGGTGCGGTCTACCCTTCCGGAAGGGGTGGACGTGCTGGCGTTCCAGTGCCGGAACCCCATCCACAAGGCGCACTACGAGCTGTTCATCAGAGCGCTGGACGCGCCGAATGTGAGCGAAGGCGCGGTGTGCCTGGTGCACCCGACCTGCGGCCCCACACAGGTGACACCGTCATCTGCAAAACACTGATCCATCATGCCTCGCCTCACATGCGGATGCTGATTGCAAGTGAAGAGCTTAGAGGCGACTGAATGTAGTGGGAGGTCAAAGCTGTACGTAACAGCCTATGAGTGAGAGTAAATGAAGCCAATAAGTTCAGGGGCTTGTTTAAATTTGCTGTGATATGGAAGATGCTGCGATGCAGGACGATGACATTCCCGGGATAGTGCGTTACCACACATACGAGGTGTTGAAAGAGGAGGTCAACAACCCCAGGCTTAGATGGGCATACCTGCCCTACTCCATGCACATGGCCGGCCCTCGGGAAGCCATCCAGCACATGATCATTCGCAAGAACTACGGTGTGCAGTCTGCCCTATGCAATTGCACATCAAGATGGAGGACTGTTGGGTGTGAGGCTAACAATGCCTGCCTTGCACCAGACGTTCAACATGCTTTGCTGACACTTGACGGCTGCTGTCAACTGTGCACACACAGCACTTGATGTGACTTTGAGCATGAGGCATGGCTGCAGGGTGCACCCACTTCATCATTGGCCGGGACATGGCGGGCTGCAAGAGCACGCTGACTGGGGAGGACTTCTACGGAGCCTATGACGCCCAGGACAATGCCAAGGCCCACGCCAAGGAGCTCGGCATGGACACAGTGCCCTCTCTCAACATCACATACACAGAGGTAAGCCTTTGTTGGCCTTGCTAGGGCTCTGCAGCAGGCCCTCTAATGGCAATGCCTTTCCCATTGAATTCATGTTTGACAAGACCAGAATGGGATGAAGAACCCCAATCAGATCGAGAACCTTCATCCGAGAGTCAGCCGGTAGACAGCATGCAGCAGGTACTTAGCCTATACCTTAGCATGTGATCGGCCTTGCAATCTGGGAATTTATGCCTGCAGGAGAAGGGGTATGTGACAGCGGATGTTGCTGATGCTGAGGGTTTGCATCAGCTGAAGCTCTCGGGAACAAAGTTCAGGAAGATGCTGCGGGCTGGCGAGGACATCCCTGAGTGGTGAGACAGCTCAGAGAGCCCTCTTCATGACTCTGAAGAATGCAATCCCCTCCTCAATGCACAGCAGCGGACGACAATATCTGCTTGCCCTTTCGGACATGTGCACTGTATGCTCAAGATCGCACCCGCAAGCAAAAGTGACTCCTGCTCTGCTGTCGCAGGTTTGCTTTCAAGTCTGTGGTGGATGTTCTTAGAAAGGAGGGTTGAAGCATGCGATGTTGACACTGACGTGGGAACTAGCTGAGAGAAAATTGCATTTGACACATCATGACTCTTATTGGGGACAGATTGGTCTTTTCTAAGGTGCTTGTTTCAATCATGTGAGCGCAAGACCGCTCTTCAAGCGTTTCTTGGCCGGGATACGTTTTGGAGGCGCAATAAATGGAGCCCGTGACATGCTAGTAGCCCGCAAGGACAGATACGCCATGATTTGGCGTGTCGCATGTAATGCTTGAGCTGCTCTCGAGGCTCGCTTTCAAACATCTGGTGCTGCATATGATGAACACACCAGATAGCTTTACACGCATCACTACATCCCTGCTTGCAAGACATAGTCTACCGCACTGCACATCTTGTCTTGTTGTTACTCACAGTTTTGCAATCAGGCGAATTCAGGCATCCAAATGCCTGACAGCGAGGACAGGGAATCACATCCGCAGGAGTCACCCTGCCCACCATCTCACTGGTCTTCTCCCAAGTACTGTACACATGCTGAGATAGACAGGACACACAGCTATGGCTGCCCTTTGAAGAGAGCCAAGCCTATCAGTTTCCTGGGAAGTCCCCAAAGGTGGCAGAGCGGGCGAGCAGGCGCCGGACAGCCAGGTGGTTCACCATGAGCAGCAGGCGCACGTTGTCGATCTCCACCAGGCTCAGATGCGGCAGCAGCGCTGTGTCGCCCCTCTTCACCTGCGCATACCAGCGTCACCTGTCATCACAGCATAAACCCCTGGTGAAACTCGCAAGCAAGGTGTTGTAGAAGCTTCACCATGCCCTCGAGCAGCCCGCAGGGGATTACTCCAATACTGTGCCTGAAGTGCCAATAATATTAAACAATTCAGAGTGCGAAGTGTGATTGTTGGGTATCCCGCACCTGGCAGTTGTTGACCAGGAACTTGCGGCGGCCAGTGTTGGCGAGGCGGAAGGTGCCGTCGGACTTGAGGAAGAGGCGCGCCTGCTGCCGCGACACCTTGGCCGCAAACTGCTCAGGGCTCAGGTCCACATCCACCTGCGCCAGGTATCTCCAAAAGGTAAGGCCAGGTTGGATGCCATTATTGCACACACTTGTGGCCTACGTAACCAATCAGGGTGCTTGGATTTAGCAGTATACACTGATGAGTAGCGCAGTGCACCAGCTGCAGCAACTTCTTTCTCCTAGGTAATTGTATTTTCCGCCCCAGACCTGCTGTCGACTCACCTTGCCATGCGTGCTGGTTGTGCGGCCCAGGGTGACAGCCGAGCGCTTCACCAGGTACTTCCCCTTGAGACTGACCAGCATTGCCAGGGCGCCTGCCTTGTCCAACGCCCTCGCTGTCCCCGCTGAGGCGGCCTGCATGCATGTCAAGTAGTGGACGCTCAAGTATTGGCTTGACACGGGTGCCTTATCTGGTTGTCACCCTATCACAGGGTAATTCAGCAGCCCACTGCTCCTCATATTCGCATGTGCAGACTTGCTTGTGGAGGAAAAGCACCATTCCCAGAACCATGGAAGATGCTGGAAAGGACAATGATGAGATAGTGTGATGAGGGAGGGGCTACCTGCTCTAGGCGCGCGATGCTGCTGAGGCGCATGCGGCTGCGCTGGCGCTCTGCTTGCAGGTGGCTGACGTCAGCGCTGCCACCTGGCTCTGCTGTATAAGCTTCCTCTGCCTCTGACAGGCTGGGCACCCCCTGCTCCCCGACCTGATGCACATACATCGCATGAGGAAATTCACCTTGCACCCAGAGTCATTGCTGTACAGACAGGCACAGGAACACCATTTAAACGTGCAACATGGTAGCAGGCCAGCACCAGTGTGCCAAGCAGCACATGAAATGCGTCCACTCAAAGCCATACCTGGGATGCCCCAGCAGCGCTGTCTGCCCCAGCCCTCTCTGCCAGCAAAGCCCTCAGAGGCTTGTACGACTCAGGCTGTGGGTCCTCTGCACCGCCATCAGCACCTGCTGTACACCAAAGCACTGAAGACACCACCTATCAGCATCATGCTGGAGGGCTCCCGCATGCTTTGCCAGCACATGCACATCAAAAGGGCTCTCACATTGGGCAATCAGTCCTGCAAAGGACAGGTTGCAAATACCCCGGAAATGGCACTGGCGAAGATACAGCGCCCAAGACACAGCCTGATAGAACATGGCAAGCAGCAGGAGGCTTCACCTGTAGTTGAGGCCCTCTTGTGGCTGTGGCAGTGCCGAGAGCGCTGCTCCTCAAGTGCATTCAGGAGCTCGGTCTCATACAGCTCCTTGAGCTGCCTCACATTGTCCAGGCGCCTCTGGCACAGCTGCTCAGCGCTCAGCACCTCCTCAGCTGAGTGCGCTGCATGCCCAGGAGACAGCTTGATGTTGGGGCGCTGCAAGTATGGAAGTGGTCCACGCTGTTGTGAAGCTAGCGTGAGGCTGCCAGAGTGCTGCCCCCTCCTGGATGTTCTGGGCTACACATGATGAGCGCTGGGAGAGGGGATGAGCTTCTGGCCACACCATGCCATACCTGGATCATGAATGCTGATCTCTGCGGCGCTGGCGTCATCTGGGAGAAAGCTGTCCTCGCTCCCGCTGCTCTCCCCATCTGTTAGAGTGTCTATAGCACCTGAGTCGACGTGCACAAGACACGGCCTCTTCGCCCCTTTGGCTGTAGCTTCTGGCTCCTCATCTGCAGAGCCGTTTCTCAGTCACAGAGGGAGAATTTATTACATACCTCAAAGGGTGGAGTTGTAGGTATATGGTGCACATCTCTCCCCGTGAACATAACAGCGAGACATGCCGTTGACGAGATACAGCAAACACGATAATGCTATGCGTGCTTACCTGCGGGTCGCTTCAGTGTTGGTCGGGCTTCACTGGCAGGTGGGAGCGTCTGTTCTGGCGCTAACACCTCTGCCATGCCTAGATGATTCTTGATATGCTGATCGATAGATATAGAGCAGGGAGGACGCAAGCGACTCTTTCACAAAGCCCAGAAAAGTTGGCACGACTGCTAGCTCTCACAGTGCAGCAAGATCGTCACCCCGGTGGAAATCCCAGGGAGCACCGCTGGGAGCGCAGCTTCTCACGTGTAACTATTCTGACGCTCACAAGGTCATCAGGCATGACATTATGGCTGACAACAATGGGCAATCACAGGATGTGCAGTTTCTGAGTGGTCCAAATTAAGACTCTTCCTCGCAAAAAACCTTCTGCAATAAATGAGCTTGACATCCTATTGGACTTGTCCGCTTCAGTACAGTGAGGCGCCGTAATGCTTTATTGATCTTCCCGGGCCTCATACGTCTTTCATGTTGTGAGATGCCGAACATAGTAAGTCAGAGCTAAGTATTCCTTAGCTGCGGACTCATGGCTGCCATCATAGCCAATCACGGTCCAGTGCATCACTCACAAGGTAAGGGGCGGGGCTCAGATACGTGGGGTCTTGCTGAGGCCGGTCAGCACGCCCAATGAGCATAGAAAATCTGCTGAGACTGTTGCAGGGTTGGAGGAGGAGCCTGAATGGGGCAGGTATATGGAAGAAGGGGAGCTGAAAGAGTCAGTGGGATTCCTCCTGCAAGGAGCGAGTAACCATGACATAGATCACCTAGACCAGAGCTACCCGGGCTTGGTAGCTGATGATGCTTGGCATGACATTCCTGCAACATACACAGGCTTGGACACCACAAACCCCATTGAGCCTGTATCATATGTAGGTGAGTAAGCACTATATGTTCACCTGACCACGAGGGATCACATCAGAGGGCAATGGCGTGGTGTGCCCTGCAAGTTTCAAGCTGCATAATGTCCAAGGAGCTGAGGAATCCTCACTAGACTGTAAACTCACGTCTGGAGAGTCTGGTTGCAGATGGCATTAGCTGTGCGACAGCAGAGCTGCCACTTAGCAGAGGAGACCACTCTGCAATAACGGCCATGGACAGCGGGCATGATTCATCTAGTAAGATGCAGGCTGGGTGAGATGCAGGCTGGGTGAGCATGTGCCTCCTTGGCTGTGTATATACAACGCATGCCTATGAGAGTGTGTGGTACCTCTCCCATCGTCTGCTGGGGTCTGTAGAGCCCCACCACAAGCGTGATACGCACATGTACCTGAGGGTAGAGATGCTGTGTGGCATGCAAATCCAAGGCCGCTGCTCCCCACTGGTCACATGGGAGCTTACATGCAGGCACATGTCTCTGGACGCTGCACGCGCTTTGGCACAGAGCAACATCAGGCCAATGCAGCTGCTGGACGTGCTGGCAAAGCTGAGCAGGTGGGGGTGATCACTGCCCATTGTCCTCTGAGGTGCGAGCTGGGATGGAGGCTTTTGGGGTGTGGACAGAGCCCAGATTGCGGTCTGTCTGCTCATATTGTCATGGGCAAGCTGGATGCATCCTTGGCATATGAGTGTAAATGTTTGAGAGATGGGCATGGCGCACAGAAGCCCTGCCCTATCTGTGCAGCTCTCACTTCTTGTTGCGTCTACGTGAAAGGGCAGCCACAGAGGTTGGTGACATGTGCAGTGAGCAGGAGGACGACAGCGCGCAGAGGCGCACATCTCCGCTGCGTCAGACTTGGCGACCAGAGCAGAAAACTGCACCCATGTCGGGGGCTGAAGCTGCAGGCCTCCCAGATGCTGACGCAGGTAGCAAGGCTGAGCTCAACATGTGCACTTGCCAGCAACGCCTCCTGGCTGATAAGTCATGTTTGCAAAGCAGCTCAAGATATCATGTGTTGTGCTTCGACTCAGAGTCCTCATCTTGTGACGGATCAAGAGAGCAGTCTTAACAAGGCCTGTATAGCTCAAGGATCCCTCTGTGGGCTGATGTGTTGTCAATACATGTAATATAGATGTCTAAAGGCACCTGCTGACTGCAGGTCCATCTGCAACATCACAGAATGCTGAACTTCAGGAAACAGAGCAACGCTCCATGTCAGCAGCGCCAAATGAAGATCCAGAGGAGTTGCCTGGGAGCGGCCATGGTGATGCGTGGGCTGAAGACTCCACTGCACAGTATACTGCGCTGGTATGCGCTTTCTATGTTCTGCAGCATTGCTTCTACCAACCTGCCTAATCGTCATGGTGTGTGATGTTTAAAGCACGCAGCTCTGCTGGTTTTCGCTGGCAAAACTGGGTACCACAGGCGATCTGGATACTTGACACACGACTGTCTGTATGCGCCAAGCCTGACTCTGATTTCCGCTATGTACAGGAACAGCAGTTGCGCGAGGCACATCTCAGCGATGACATCAACTGGGACAAGCTCACAGCTACAGTCATGCAGCAGATGGAGCATCAGCATATGTAGCCGCTTAATCGCAGCCCATGTCTCAGCCCTGCCTCTTCAGATGCAAGCAGCTCTTGCTTTGCAGACTGCACCAGAGCTGGGGTTGCAGCTTTGTCTGTACAAGAGGGTTTCTTGTTACAAGCTAGTGCTCAAAAAGTATCTAGAAGGCGTAATGTCCGGCTAAAGCAACTGCCAGCAGAACAGTGATATTGTCAATCTCTGGCACTGCTAAACTCTCAGTGAGTGCTCCAACAAGAGAAGCCACACCACACCCCCGAACAATGTCAGTCTTACTCAATGCGTGCAGCGGCCCATCCCTGCCGCCTGCTGACTGCAGTAGCAGCACGCACGCCACGCTAGCAACCCATCCCGCCACCATGCATGCCCCAGAGCCTGCCCAGCTCTGCATGGTGTACAAGAACGTCATCACTTTACTGCTCTGCATGACCTTCTTTTGTTGTCTGTCTCTTGCCTACGCTCTCTTATAGACTGGAGCTGTGCATGTATGGTCAGACCAGACATGTCTGATGCTGCTGTACAGCAGCAAGACCAGAGCTTGAGATCTGACAAGATAGTCACCATACTGTTCTAGGCATGTTCAGGTGTTAGACATGGCCTGTTGTACCCCCAAGGCCGTACAGCCTAAGCAGCAAATGCAGGTGCACAGATGCGGACCTTGGAGGGGCTGTGGGGGAGCTTGTTGCCTTCCCCAAATCTCCGGCCAACGATATCGGCAAAGCCATCACCAGCGCACAGCACTGCTATGGCAGCCACACCCACAGGAGACTCTCGCCAGTATGTGGCTGTGATGGCTGAGATGACAGCCCCGTACATGAAGGGCCCTCTGAGAAGCTCCTGCCGCTGTCCTGATCTCTGCAGCAGACCTGCCCAATGATGCTTTCAGCAAAGATTCCAGAAGAAGGGGACAGGCAAGCTGGTCAGAAGACCGCTGATCTGGGTGTCGGGCTAAGGCTTGTATGCAACAGGGGGCACCACCTTGTGGGCTGCTTCTGAAAGTTCCTCACCAGCGTGCCTTTATTATATACATTGTCATGCAGAGACAAGGGTGACAGCTTACTGTAGCGCTCTTAACGAGGGCCTCATCTGATGTGATGCCCAATCCAACCAGAGCAAAGTGTACTGCTGCAAGAGCGGGCACAGCTGCACAGATGAACCTGGCTGCTGGCTGGCTGCTGAACGCTGGCCAAAACATTACAAAGAGCAGACCGTTGCCTGCAGGCAGCATCCCCAGCCTGTAAGCCTTTGCTCCCTCCCACATGAAGCGTTGTCAGGCCAATCGGCATGCATGCATGTGTGATCACCTATGTGCATGATCTTCCTCGACAGGTGTTGCTCCAGGATGTTATGACGGGCTAGCCAGCCAAGGATTGTTATGTAAGACGCGCATGTGAGCGATGTCCCCAGAAAAGCCAGGAAATCACGAAGCATCGAGGTTGGATAATGTCCTCATATGCAGCGCAACCTGGCCACGGCGCCGGCAAAAGACGATGCTTTTAGCAAGTTTTAATCCAACGCAGTATCCAATGCCCATCTTTGAGCATCTGCACCTTACAATTTTCGGTGACCTGCAGCTTCAGTTACAGCAGCTTCTCCTGCCATGGGCAGCTGGGCAACCTTGAGGCAGTGCCTTACACTCAGGATGACGCGCAGACGTCAGGGACAGCTGATACCGCACGAGGCTACCCTATTAATCCTTGACGTCTCCAGCCTGCTCTGCTAAAAGCTTCCCGTCCGGCGAATGTCAGATGTAACGCTCCAGTCAGCGTTTGGTTGACAGTATAACACTGCGACTTGCTGAAGTGTGACTGTCACGTACTCTTTTGCCAGTCGTGCACTTATGTATCTCTACGGGACCCCCATGCTTCTCCGTGGTACCAGTGCTGGTCACACTTTGTTCTCCAATGCAGGAAATCAACTGTCAAGTGCCATCTTATTCAATGGTTATGCAAGCTCTGTCATAACGCGGAGCGCAAGCACATTTAGCCACTTCAGTGCTTAACGTTTATCAGCCTAGTGAGACGGCTTTGCCGAAATAAAGAGATCAAAGGGCATTTGTGGGATACGGAGTTGGTCTGCGCTCTCACAGGATCTCATGTGCTTCATCGTGTAAGCAGGGTAGCAGCCTTAGCACTCATCAACAGCAGGTCTCGGTCTATGCTGAGATATTCTGCCAATTTCAAGCTGCTTCAAATAAGAGCAGATGACTGTCAAGGGCGAGCGTGCGGATCTGCATGAGAGCCACAATGCGGCTCAGCTTGTTTCCCTCATCCCTCTCCTGGTCTGACAGCTCCAGCTCCATGCCCATCATCATCATCAGCTGCACGTTCCAGGGCATCATCTGTGAGCTTGCTCTATTGGGAGCGGATGCCAGTGCAATGCTCTGCTAGCGGCTGCTGTTCATGCACTGCCAATGCCGTGTGACGTGTGACGAGAGCGCTCCTGCTGAGTACCTCTGCAGCATTCGTGACAGCACGCTGAGCCAGACATGGCATTACACAGAGCGTTAGGCCGTGAGCAGAGTAACGCTCACCTCAGCACGTCCGCTGATCTCGTGCTTCATGCGGGAGCGGAGATTGCCGATGCCGTTCATGAGCTCAGACGCCACTCGCCGCCTGACCGCATCCATGTCGATGTGCCAGGTGAAGATGGTGCGGTTGGCTGCGTGGTCTGCGCTGCGTGGGAGGTCCTGCACAGGCAGCACCTCCAATCAGCCTGTGTATCTTCATACTTTGTGTGATGTACAGACAACCTAAGGGTTTAAATGCACCGAGTGCGGACCTGGAGGGCGAGGAAGCCGCCCTGGAGCATCTTGTACAGGACCTCGCGCGCCTCCCGCACAGGCACCATGGCAAAGTCCGCGATTTGCTTCTGCTCCAGCTGCTTCTTGGACAGCAGCATCCTGAAGACACGCATGCCTGCACATATAGTAGAAATTCTTGAGCAGGGCAGACACATCACCTACAAGACTAGACAGTAGACTGGCCTGAATAGTCAACGCTAGCATTGTCAGCTGATGTGCAGCACCCTCACCTACAATGCCAAAGCGCTCGCGCACAATGGCCTCTATGTGGCGCTGGCGCAGGGTCTCCAGCCCCTTCTTGTAGTTCAGGACAAAGAGCTTGTCCTGCAGCCCCGCCATGCCTTGGCTCTCTATGCAGCAGCTCTCATCCTCTGCCAGCTTCCTGCACCAGCAGCTCATCATCCACTTCAACATCAGGTAGTGCTTACACGTAGCATGCGGCACCCATGCTTCAAAAGATCTCTGACAGCCTGTGTGATCCTGTCTGTGTTCCGTTCACGCCATGGCATGTTTCCCTGGTGCAAATCACAATCTCTGGGGCTGTGCAAAACATTGCAAGCAGGCTCGTGATGTGAAGAAATAGAGCAGGAAGTTGGATGCGACATTACTGTCTCATGGGATCCTAGCAGCCCATGTCTTACAAAGCAGATCCTGAAGCAGGTCCACAAGGACGGGCATACCTAAGCAGCTTGACAGCGGCTTCCTGCTTCATGGCAGGTAGGCTAGGGTCTGTGCTGCGCATCTTCGAGAGCATGGCAGCTGCATCAGCGCCTGCTACCGGCCACGACTCATCAACTGGGTCAGCGCTGCCCGGCTTCTGCCCCGCCTTGAGCAGCGCAGCTGCCAGGGCACCTGCCTCTTCTCCGTGGGCGCCTTCTGTGTGCTCAAGGCACAGTGCCTGCCTGCATGTCACGTCAGTATTGCCAGATCCTGGATGATATGCTGCCTATGTCTCTTAGCATACTCTGCCTACTAGCAAGCAAAGATGAAGTGCGCTGCCATAGCACACCCATCTGAGGGTCCTTGGGCGAGGACAGGTTGTGTGCCAGCCTTGTGTGTCAATGATGCAAAGAAGTCCCATCTTGTATGGCAAGGGCTGAGGGCGCATGCAAACCTGAGCTTCTTGTTGCACTCCTCCAGATTTACCATCCAGAGAATGGTGTCAGTCTGGGCCTTAGATGCCTCTGCTTTAGCCTCAACTTTTCGGCGCTTTGTTCCGCTGACAGGCAACGTCCTCCCTGCGCAGATTGGAAAGCTCTTCATCTTCTGGTTTCCAGCTCTCACACAAAACCAAGGGGCAGTGTTGAGACACTGCAAGCACCAAGAGGCGGCACATATAGGCAGGAGTGGGGGATAGCATATTCTGATGCTGCCAACACAACAGCCATACACAGCAAGATCTGGCATTGTAAATGCGGCTCAAATCTTATGTGCAGTAGGTCATATGTCAGCACAGCAGGGCCAAGGCATGGCGCGCTACCTTTGGAACCTGCTGGCCCGCTCAGGAAGCCAGGCGGGAGGCTGAATCTCTGATCCTGGTAGGAGGTCTCTGCTAGCGAGCGTGCAGCCTGTGCCTCCATTTTTGCCTTCTCCATGGTGCCTGACTTGGATCCAGCGCCCCTGACCTGCAGGGGCTTTGACTCTTGAGCTCGCATGCTTCCAGCGTCTTGTCACATTGCTGAAAGCCCATCCGGGCGCTCACCTAGAACAGGCAGGCCAACGCGATTGTCTCATGACAAAGGCAATCCTCCTGTCTATGCTTCTGTCACTATGCCTTGTTGTGGCAACGTTGGCAGTGTCTGCTGGAACATGGAAAGGTTCCCCTGATTGAAGCATCTCTGCAACCCCTTCCACTGATCTGTAAAGAAGCAGGTGCAGGGGCCTCAACAGCTTGAGGGGTCCAGACCTTGACGGTGGCAGGCAGCGGCCGCTGCGGTCTCTCAGCATTGCAGCCGCGGGCCCTCTGCACATAGCGGCTCTGTACCAGGTTCCCAAGGCAGGTCACCACCGTGTCTCCCAGCGCTGTTGCGTCGCTTGCTTGCGAGGCCGCTAGCACAGAGTTGATCTGGTCAGTGCGCAGCTTCCCATGCTCCAGCAGAGCCTGAACATTGGCGAGATTTCTCAGCACTGCCTGCCCATGTTGTGTCATGGGCATTAGCACCAGGCAGGCTGACTGAGCAGGCTGGGCAAACAAACTATATGGCTCACACGCTATGGCAGCTGGCTTTCACAGCGAGATTTGATGCTGATGAAGCGCACATCAGTCACCAGCCTGAGCGCTAAATAGATCACCTGCACAATGTTGACAGCAAGGACATCCGTGTCCTTGCCCTCAGGGGAGTCCCTGTACTCCTTTGCGATGTGATGGAGCAGCCATGGCCACCTGATTGAGCACACATTCAAATGAGGGGGTCTAAGGAGAATGTACACAAGTTGGAAGGTTAACCGCTTCCTGCAATGTCTTCAGCATGTCATGTCAGATCACCAAGCAGGCGCAGGAGCAAGGCGTCTCAAGGACGATGAGACCAGGGAGGTGATAGCTAGTCACCTGAGTATCTGCAAGACAGCGGTCGTGTCTGCAGTGTAGAGAAAGAATGGGGGTGGTGTGCCCTTCAGGGATGCCTCTGGCTGCACCAGCTGAGAGGTCACGAAGCTGTGTTGCAGCAGAACGAGAAGGGCGCTGCGCACAGTGGCTTTTGGCAGCTGGCTGAGACGGATGACCCCATCCAGCGTCTGCTGTCCTTTGCAAGCAAGGACATGATAGACATCCTGAATGGACATGAAACGTAAGTGCATTGCTTGTACTGTAAGCTTGTAGTGGTACAAGCAATACAATGCTCAACAGAGTCGCTTAGACGCCAGCACTGTGCACGAACCTTCACTGTTTCTCCACACAGCTCTGCTACCAGCTGATCGCACACGCGGACCACGGCTGTGGCATTTGCAACCATAGCACTTCAAATAATACTAATACAGACCTTCTCGCACTCCTGTTGCTGCAAACGTTTCTTTCCTGAAGGATGCCTCGCCCCTGCATGTAAAGAGGGTTTTGTAGGGTGCTGTACATGCACCTGGCAGAGTGGCAACTCAGTATGGATTCCCTCATGATAGTACCAGTGTGAGCCGGTAGTAACTCTATAGTACATTATAGTGTCAAGTCGCTCCTGGTCTCTCATGGTCTGAAGGCTCTAGCCGGTGCATGATGGGGAGGATCTGGGCAGCACTGTGCGTGCTGCACGTCTTGTGGCTCGGTGGAGCCTGGTGTTCCCTATCCAATATAAGGGGACTTGATCCAGCATTGGCAGAGCACTACAAGCCGAAGGGGGATAGATTTAGCTGTCTTGATGGGCAGAAGACCATCATGTACAGCCTCATAAATGACGACTTCTGTGACTGCTTCGATGGCAGTGATGAACCAGGTATGCAGGAAACTGATCTTATATTCCTCTAGAAAGGTATGAGAGGACAGATGTCTCTCCAACCGGTACCTAATTGCAGCCCAGTGCGTCTGATCAGCCGTACAACCTTACCCCGTGAGATGGGGCTTGGCCCCGCAACGGATGCTAAAGAAAGCTTTAGCCTTGACGCTGATATGAGGCATGGGGCGCGCAGGCACGTCTGCCTGTGTGCACGGGAAGTTCTACTGCAGGAACAGAGGGTATACGCCACAGCACCTGAATGCTTCCATGGTGGACGATGGTTTCTGCGGTGAGCTTCTTATTCGTGCCTTCTGTTACAATCTTCCCAGGCTCTACACCCTTTTGATCTCTATTGTCTCTGTCATGCCTCTGCTATGCAGTTTTGCTCGAGTACAGCCTGCAGTGGCATAATGTCATGGGTGCAACAGGCTATGCAAGGCTCTGCAGGTCCCTTTTTGTAACCTGTTGACAGCATATGTGCCACGCAGATTGCTGTGACGGCTCAGATGAGAGCTCCGGCAAGTGCAGCAACACCTGCGCGCAAGCAGGCGCTGCGGCCAGGGCAGAGCTGAAAGCAAAGGCTGCCAGGGAGGCTGCTGGGGCCAAGGTGAAGGAGACATACGTACAGAAAGCACAGGAGGACAAGCAGAGATGGCAGGCTGAGGCTGCCAAGCTCAGCCAGGAGATAGCCCAGCAGCAGAAGCTGGTCGATCAATGGAAGGGTGTGTACATGCTGCCTCACACCCTCACGCCTGCTTTGCACTCTTTCATGCAGTGCAGGCCCTGCTACAGTGCTTCTGCTGCGATACTTGCGACGCATGCCTTGCATTGAACATATAAGGGCAGGATTAGCTTTCTACTTTTGCAGCCTTGCAGCTTTCTGGAAACTCTGCATCATGCCTTGTTGTTGAGCACATGGTTTGTCACCAGGCTGTGAGAGAGAGGAGATAGGGAATGACACTTTCTGTGACATCTTACAGTGAAGAAGGATGGCGTGGAGGCGGCAGAGGCAAAGGACAGAGCCAAAAAGGAGGCCGAGCAGAAGGCAAAGGAGGAGGCCCAAAGGAAGCTGGATGAGGAGCGGGCAGCGCAGCTGGGCAAGCCAGATGCTGATGTGGCGGCCCCTGACGAGCCAGCTGGGGATCATGTCACCACCACACAGCCAGCCAACGCAGGTGGCACCTCTGACCATGCAGCTCACACCTCTGGCATGAAGAGATTTTACGGCAAGCAGCATTGGGCCTGTCGACAGGTCTGCATGCACATATGGTGTCTGAGCTCACGAGGGAAAGACAACGCTTGTCCTGATCTGACATGTCGTGACTGTTGCAAGAGGGATGCAGCATGATTTGCCAACATCAGCTGCTGTGCCACAGAGAGTGGGACCGCTGATGCTGCCGCCAGCGACATCATCAGCAAGGCCATGGGTGCCAAAGAAGAAGCAACAGATGAGCCCTTGGACGCCTCTGAAGATGCCCCGGCTGAGGCAGAGGACGAGCTTCTCCCAGGTGTGCTCCATCTGGGATTGCATGTAAATGCTGTGGTGGCACCACCCGCACTGCTTCACCGCCCTGCATTCACAGGCAAGCTTTGTAACAGTAGGTGCCAGGCATCTGGTTGTCAGGCTACCTTTCCTGTGAGACATTGCATGTCTGCAGTCATTGCAGCTGTGCAAATATGGCTGAGGGCACGCTGCTGACCTGCATGTCTGATCCTGCGCAGTGTTAGAGCAGGCGAAGGAAGCCATTGAGGGCTCCATTGAAGAGGCACTGAAGGCCAGCAAGGCTGCTACTGACAGCATCCTGAAAGATCAGATGGATCAGGTGAACCCACAATGCTCAAAGCGCTGTTGCTGTAGAGTGCCACTGCAAAAAAACCCAAGTAGCTGGCCAACTGGAGCACCATGCAAGTGACAGGCCAGACGACATTTGGCAGAGTCATATAAAGCTGGCTTGGGTAGCCCGTTAGCAGCAGGACTGAGCAATTGATTCATGAGGGCATGCTCCATGGTGCAGACAGAGGAAGCCTCCAAGGCGATGAACCCCCATGAGGCTGCAAAGAAAGAGGCTGAAGAGACGTCCGAGGAGCGAGCCAAGCGGATTGCATCCCAGTGGATCAAGGATGACAGCGCTGCACCCACTTTTGCCCCTGCACCCACCTTTGACGCACCTCAGGTAGGCGAGTTGGCAGCCTGCTCAGACACAGTGGCATGATGCCTGTCCTCAGACGGCTTGCAGGGGCTTTTCCAATTACATGCCTGTGCTGCAGCACTGATTGTATGCGAGGAGCACCACTTCACAAGGGCTTGTATAACCCGCAGGGGGAGGCACAGGAGACGCCAGAAGAGTCTGCAGAGACTGCTGCACACATTCAGAGCGAAGAGCCAGAGGCAACAGGTAGGCAGCTTCTCAGTTGCAGAGAAACTATACGCAGAATGATCCAGCATGCAGGGCCCTGTCGGCTAGTGGTCCTGCGTGCATACACATGTGGGATCTGCGTCTGTGAAGGGTCTGCACGATAGGTCGTTGTTGTACGGAGCTGCCAATAAGCATGTTGTTGCAAGTGTAGAAGGTGCTTCTCATGCATGTAGGAGAGCACCTTTCACAGGCGCCAATGCATCTGTCAGGTCACAGTCATCTTGCTCATCTAATTGGCTGCAACTGCCTGCGTTGCAGAGCCAGAGGGCTTCCTCGCCAAGGCCAGGTCCTTAGTCACTTCAGTGGTCTCGCGCCTGGGCTTTGCCCCGTCAATCCCAGACACCGTCCCCTCTGACAGCCAGAAGATCAAGGACACCTACTGGCAGCACCACAATGAGCTGGCGTCCATGGAGAGCCGGGAGACTGAGCTCAAGAAGCAGCTCAGCCAGGACTATGGCCCTGAAGGAGAATACCTGGCCTTGAGAGACAGGTAAGGGCTAGGTCCTGGAAAGTGTGTTACAATTGTGAAGGTGTCATCGACCAGCTCGCAACACCCATGAGTAGTGTGCACCAGGTCTTCATGGGCATAAGCATGCCATGTGTGCAGATGCAGTCTATGACACGAGACATAGCGGACAGAAGAACTCCGGGCATAGTGGCAATTTGAGGCAGCTGCAAGAGCATGATGCGCCTGTGCAGGTGCTTCACAGCGGATGTGGACAAGTATGTATATGAGATCTGCCCGTACGGCGACTCTGCCCAGAAGGACGGGCAATCCCGGACCAGCCTGGGCTCCTGGAAGGGCTTCGAGGAAAATTACTCCTTCATGTCCTTCTCCGGCGGGCAGGTCTGCTGGAACGGGCCGCAGCGCAGCATGCGGGTACGCCCCTCTCCCTTGAGCCATGAGGCTGCAGGGCAGTCATGTCCCATGCCACGAGCAGCACGTTTGGATTCATTTTGTGCGTGCAGGAGTAGTGTGTATTGTACGACTATACAGGAGATTCGTGGATGGCACTTGGGGCAGGGAGCCACAGCTGAAAGTAGAGCGGGGTGCATGGCTGACTGGCGCTCTGAATATGCAGGTAGCCTTGCAATGCGGGGAGAAGGAGCACTTGCAGCATGTGGTGGAGCCCAGCAAGTGTGAGTATGTGGCGGAATTCACAACACCAGCAGCCTGCCATGCTGAGAATGCAGAGAAGCTGCAGCGGCAGGTTTTGGAAGATGAGCAGGCTTTGCAGGGTGCCCATGACGAGTTGTGAGACGGGGATCCAGTGATCTAGGGATGAGCACAGATCTGTCGACAACAGCTCATTCACTTGATATAGTGAAGCACACAGGCAGGAGGATACATTCCAGAGCATAGATAGAAGAGGTTGTTGCAGAAGGACTGTTCAGACTAGACTTGTGGCATACAGTTGACTTAGCTTCTCTGTAACAATGGCAGTTTGGCATAGCAGGGATCAAGTAGACTTTCTATAGTAGTGCCCCATGCAAAGTGTGCGTCTGCTCTGGTCCACATTCCAGCATATCATAAGCAGTTGACAGCACTGACCAGAGTTCAAGTCTTGACTTTTTCTCGGCAAGTGCACCCTAGCTCTGGAAAAAACACTCAGGGTGCTCCTCACACAATAAGTCTTGAATTGCGCCTCTTTGTCACCCTGCTTCACACAGCAGTTGCTTTATGAGTGATGGAGCTGGCATTGAGCTGACGCCTGACAGCTGAGCTTATCGGAGACCAGCCTGCTTCTTTAGCTGCTTGAGCACCTTCTCCTTCACCCAGGCTTTGGTGAAAGGCAGATACGCCGTCTGCTTCTCATCAAACCTGGACCAGCACACTTCACCCATCAAAGCGCCTATCTTCTGTCCAGGGCATGCCTTCATCCATGATTGATGCTCTTGATGCAGCATTGGCGGTAGCATGGCAGTTGTGCACACTTCCTTGGAAGTATGAGCATATGCATGAAGCGGCTGCATCAGCTAGGCGGTCAGACAGGAGTGTTTGTAGGCGGGACTTACACAAGCGCGGAGAGGTCATGCTGCACATCAGCACACAGAAGGGGTCACTTTCACGCCCATGGCTTGAATTTGAGTGATCCTCATCCTTTCTTACTACTGGCAGCTCACAAATCGCACTAGGAGCTCTCTCCTGAGATGGAGAGGGCGCAAAAACTCACAAGGTGATCCATCCATTGGAACAGCTGCTGCACGTCGTATGTCAGCTCTCGTTGATGTGCAAACCTCTCTTTCAGGTCCCTCTCGAACATGTTGCAGATGCCTGCACTGCCATACCATATTAATCATGCCTTAAATTCAGCATGGAAGTGAGGTAGCAGTGACAATGTCGATTTGACTGGGCATTTGCCAGCCCCTCTTGGGAGTACTACTTCGAACACACCGTCTACAGCTCCTGAGACTGTCTCATAGTCCAGAAATGTCCTGCTCGCTTTGCTGGCAGTCTTCTGGACCAGTATGATAGTGTGCGATTTCTCCTGCAAGAATGACTGGATTTAGGGCAGCCAGCTGTGGTCGCCCTGGCATCAAGCGTTGGGATCCTCCATGTCAGAATTCGATCCTGCTGGCTCGAGAGATGCTTACCATGCAATCTGCGCAACGCAACACTGTGATGGTCGAGGCTCTATAGTCTTATTCCCTTATTAGCAAAAAGCGGGAATAGAGGTGGGATGCTTCCAATGCCTGGAGACTCTACCGGGTGGTAAGCTTTCCAAGACAATGCTGGACACGTACCAGGACTTCAGCCAGGGTAACACTTCCTGTTTCCGGTGCTCATGGGGGACACTGTTCTTTCTTATGTCCTTTTCACAATTCTGCCCTGCGCCTGGGCAGGTGGGGTCGGCTAGCTTCTAGCACATGAGAAGCTATAAGGACTGTCCCATACGTCAAGTGCCTCAAAACCTGGCATTGACATCAATCCAAGGCAGCGTCTTTCTCTCTCTGGCTGCTTGGTGCACCTGACAAGTCTAATTGGCAAAGGAGTCAGCAACACCCCCGAGACAACCTGACTGACAGAGTACCTGCATGTCTAGTCTCGATGCAGAGCTTGCCCGCTTTGAGGCCGAGCTTGGAGGTCTTCCAGGTCCTCCGGTGAGTCAACAGTCGAGTTGAACGAATGCGTCCTACTTATCGACCTTGCTGGCTTGAAAAGGTCTGTACTCTGCTGCATGAAATCAGAGCACGTACAGTGCTCAAATGGCTCTTACATACCTGCAGGGAGCTCCAGGTCCAGTAACTCTTCGTGCACCGCAGCAAGGACCCAGCGCTGGACCGTATGGAGGTGAGCAGAAAGGACGTACCTGCCTTCCTGGATGTCGTAGACGCCGTACCAGCGAATTGCAGTGATGCTCTTATCAAGATCTGAGGCTCAGCACCCACTTATGCTTGCAGGCCATGGCGCTCCAGCACCTGGTCAGGCATACCCGCCTGCTCATGCCCCGCAGCAGGTGAGACATCTCAGTCGCCTTATAAGACAACAGGGATTGGGCCATCAGGCACTCCAACTTGTGGCCTTCTGCTGTTGAACACTTTGATATTCACATATGCATTCACCTTGCCCACCAGTGTCTGTACAATGAGTGTCCACGATGGGAAATAATTGCCCGGGTGCTTCCACAAGGTAGGGCGGAGTGATTCATCGCCCCATTCTAGCGGACCTGCCTTTGCATTGCAGAGGTGCTCAAGTGCCCCTTCTGTGTGCAGTTGCCCCCACATCCGGGGTTCAGGCCGCCAGTGCAGCAGCCTGGCGCCCCCTATGGCGCTCCAGCAATGCTGCCGCCGCCTCCGGTGATGCCAGCATACGCCCCCCAGCCGGCTCCCCTGCAGCAGCCTGCTCCCGCCTTGCATGTATGCCCAGGCTTTCTAAATTCCCCGGGCCTCATACATGCTCGCTGCCTACCTTTGCATATCTGAAAGTGCACATGCAGTGAACGTGCACATCCATGAAGATGGTAGCAGCTACTCTTCATGCTCTATCCATGTGACAGTGCTGAAGATGCCACTGCTTGCAACGTGTAAGGCCAAGACGCCCGCTGATTGGCGCACCACGACCTCTGGCATTCAGAGCAGAGCAGGATGATGAAGTCCATGTGCTACATGCAGAGCTCCAGGCAGCCCACCAGCTACTATGCGGCACCCGCTGGGCCCGCCATGCCTGCTGCGCTGCCAGCATATGTGGCGCCTGCCCCAGTGGCCTCCAGCTCCTACGGGATGGCCTCTGGCTCCTATGGGACGGCCTACTCATCAGCTCCCTCCACAGCAGCGCCCCAGCAGTCAGCGGCAGATGCACTCGCCAGCGTCAAGGTGAGCTTGGGGCAGCAGGGCGTCACCTGCAGAATGACCAGGCTTCATTGCCACGGCTTTCTCTCATCCTGCAGGCCTGTGCAGGCGCCTATCTGCACCTCGCCAACCATTCCAGCTAATTAGGGTTGCCAGTCTGCAGATAGGTGCCGTCCTGAGTGACTGTGAGGCTTGCCTGCATCCCAGCCCATGACCTATGGATGACCCTGCAAGACAGCCTTCTGTGTGTCATCTACGCTCTCGGCTGGACTAATTGATCTCTTCCGGCAGCATGCAAGAAGAGGACTCTCCATGCTGCAGAAAATACAGGATGGAGTGTATGACGCACCTTGCGCTGAGCCCTGCATTTAAGGAACCATTGCGTGATTGGATCTGGCGCATGCAGGCGGCGTTGCAGCAGCAGGCGCAGGAGAAGAAGAAGAAGCCGCCGGCAGTGCCTCGAGCAGCCGGGGGCGAGAAGTGGTGGGACCCCACCCTTGTGGAGTGGCCCAAGGATGACTTCAGGTCGAGGCTCTGCCCTTGATACCCTGTCTGATTCACGGCCGAGCTTCCATCACATGCACATACTGGCAGTGCGCATTTGTTGCGTACCAAAGCTCCTACGCGCTGATTCATGCCCCTTCAGCCGATTATCAGCCGACTCAAATCCGGTTCCGCTGAGGCATTGAACACATCACTGCATTGTCTGCAATGCTTCTGGTCTGAGACGCTTTGGTCGGGAGATGGCGTGCCTCACCAACTGTCCATGTGCTGACGGCTGCTGCGGCCTGCAGAATATTCGTAGGAGACCTGGGCAATGAGGTGAATGACGACGTCCTGCAGAAGTCTTTCCAGAAGTTCACAACCCTCTTGAAGGCCAAGGTGGTCAGGGACAAGCGCACCAACAAGACCAAAGGTCAGTGCAGCAGACCACCTAGCCCTCACGCATCCTTGAGGGCTCCTTGCTCGCAGACTCAATCAGTTGCCGCTGTCATCGTGAGCTCCAGTGGAAGCTCGAGGCATTTGTCAGATCTACTGACGCCAAAACCAGTAAGCATCTGCTCATGTGTGTGCGCTTTCACCGTACTCCAGGCAACAGAAGTGCGGTGATGGTGCAGGCTACGGCTTTGTGAGCTTCTCGGACCCCATAGAGGGCGCCAAGGCGCTGCGGGAGATGGACGGCAAGTACGTGGGGAACCGCCCCTGCAAGCTGAGCAAGTCTACCTGGGACGAGCGCATCGACCAGCAGCAGGTCAACAAGAAGAAGCGCAAGGGCAACCCCGACGGCAAGCCCATCCTCAACCACAAGAAGCACGTCGGCGTGCTGCACCGCTGACGCATGCGCTGTCTTGCGCGCGCCCGCAAGTCTGTGAGTCAGAGTTGAGCAGAGTTGCATGACATGAACAGCCGATGAGGGCGCCGCAGCATTCAGCGGGACCGCCTGTGCTGCATGTGAATAATGCAGCTCCCAGTGAATCATCAGCGCCAACAGGGGTCGCCCAGTGTGAAGGAATGATCTGGACATTAGAGACACGAGACAAGAGACATAGAGAGAGACCCTGGCGTGCAAAAGGCCTGGGCTAGGAGGTGTGGGGATTACTGGCTATACCACTTGACACGCTTTACATTGAGGAATGAAGTCAACAATGCTGCATCACAGGCACTGCGCTTGTCAATCTGACTGCCGCAGGCATCCGTATGGCAGCCCAAAGCCCTCATCAGCGCCATTCCTTGGCGTGCACACATGGCCGTCAGGCGACACTTTGATGAAGGAGAACTCTGCACACTCTCTGCCAGCGGCAGAGTGAATGTTGGGCTCACAATAGAAAACAGCCGGTAGTTGTCCAGGATCCTGGGCCAGGGCTTGCAGTGTGTCCCAGATCAGCTTTTTCGCTTGCAGCTGCCGGGAAGCGCAACTCAATGAGGAGCTGCGTTACATGAATGCCTGGACCGCTGTACCGCAGAAGTTTGGGTAGTACGTCCCACTCCTGAACCTCGATATCCACCTTGAGCACATCGATACAGTCATGCTGAAGGTCGTGCATGGTGTCTTGAGTGCTCTTCATCTGCACTCCCTCATCGGTCTGAGCGGTCTCGTGGCTGGTGCCCCAGTCATGGAACTGGATGCCTGGCGTCCTTCGGACTTTCTCTTTCACTCCCTCCTCAATGAAGGGGTCAAAGGTGTGGACTTGGCAGGATGCTCTCCTCAGAATTCCGTCCTCGAAGCTGCTATCGCCGTTGCTGCCAATGCTGTAGACCACACAAGGGCGATCCTCGTAGAGCGTCCTGACACCACACACCTGGCGCAATATGCATGGCGGTCAGGCAGAGCCCTAGCAGAGGTGAGTCTTGCCTCCTGACACCCCTCGCTCTCAGAAGTGACAATAGGAGGGATACTCTATGGGCATCTGACATTATGAAGCTGCAGTTGCCGCTCTGACGTGCTTCTGTAGGCAAACCCTGCCGTCATCTTGAACAGATGATGGCTTTTCCTTACAGCATGCTTCGGAGGATCACTAAATACAGCTGTTTGTCAGTCTTAGACCTATTGCGTACGACGCTTCAAGCCAAAAGATTCGTTCCGGAACGCTTTCCCGCCCAGACTAGTAAAGCGGCTCTGGGAGTCCACGACCGCCGATGGCCGCGTTCTCTCGGCACCTTCAGATTCTGAGCACCAGAGCCGGTAAGTATGGCTCAGGAATGGAGTCCTATCCTGCATGCGGGCCTGGTCAACTCCTGGTCCACTTTGCACTGGCATGCACATGAATTCATGACTCATCATGGGCATTGGGCACCCCCCTACCCTGGCAGTCGCAAATCTTGCATCACTACTCCTTTTCTCTCCTGAGAAAGTCATTGTTCGTGCAGTCCATCTGATGATTGCAGCCCAAGCGACTTTCAATGCCCGGACACCTTGGTGGTTTTACTAGGAGCATCAGGAGCTAGTAGCAGACTGAAAGCGGGATTCAGCATGGGAAAAAAAGGCGGTGGAAGGAACGCTTTCGTGAAAAATTCACTCGTAAGTAGAGAAGACGCTATCGGACCTGCAGAGGGAGTAAAGACTGAGGCTGAGGCACCCACGGCCGATACAAATGTTGAAGCTGCCGCCCCAGATGCACAACCAACGTCCATCGCAGGTCAAAGCTGGTTTTCACACGTTAGTGAGATGCAGCCAGTGCATATGGATAACACATTCCTGCTCAAGCATATTCGCATGACCCTGCAGGCAATGGTCAGAAGAGCAGTGCAGGAGCTGGGACTTCACAACCAGCTGCCCATTTGGCTGCAGCTCCACTGGAACATGATGACAATGAGACTCAGGGTCAGATTATGCAGCGGCACAAGAAGGTCAGCACATTTCTGGTGCATGACTGCCCGTCCGTACACACCTGACATTATAACAAAATCAAAGCATGCCTGCTTGCCTGTGCAGGAGCTCAAATTTCACAAGGAGGCCATGAAGAAGCTGGGGAAGAAACGAAAGGTGCAGCATCAGTCGACATAGCTTTGAATGCTGTTGACAGATCCCTGTAGTATCAATCTCTCCAAACACATCACTGGGACACCACTGATTGAACAATTGCGACAAGACGCAAGCAGACAATGAGAGAGCTGAAATCCATTTATTGTTATGTGCAGGATGAGATAGAGAAGCTGGACAAGGAGATAGCGGAGAGGCACGCCCAGGAGATTGCAGACCTGCAGGGGCGCCAACCAACAGCGGGGGCCTCGAGCGCACCCCAGACAGACGTCATGCAGCTGGCTGACAGTCTGTACGACACTAAACTCTCTGCCGGAGCTGAGAAGGTGCCCTTCTGATGCACATTGTCATTGCATCTGGGTCCACTATGATGTGTTGTGCACAACGTCTTGCCATGACCTTCACATCATGTCAGGTGCAAGCAGCCTTTACGCCCTGTGCCCTATCTGAGAGCCCTGGGGCATGATGCGCAAATGCCATGTGTGTGTGTAGAATCTCTTATGACCGAATCGCGCTGACGCTGTGCGCTGCGGGGGAGCAGGCGGCGCCCCAGGTGAGCAAGGCGCAGAAGCGGTGGCAGGCGCGGGAGCAGGAGGAGGCCGAGCGGGAGCGGCGCATCGCGGAGGAGCAGGCGCAGGCGGGCGACAGCGAGCGCGCGCTGGAGGAGCGCTCCCTAGCGCAGCTGCTGCAGCCCCTGGGCCTGGCCGTCCGGGACATCCCTGTGAGCACCCTCACCTCTCTGTACACCCTTGACCAAACCTGCCAGCCCTCAAAAATTTGATGCGCTTTCAACAGCAAACCTGGTTACGGCAGGTGTCTCTGAACTCTCCTCAGGACAAGAACAGCGGTGCCCTGCACGGTCCGTGATAAAGTTTGCTGGGCTATGCATCCCTGCAAAGGGGCAGGAACCTCTCTGGCACATGTGTACAGTGTCCCACCAAACTCGAATTCTGAAGCATTGTGGGCATTGAGGTGGGTGATCACTCTACTGATGCAGGCTGATGGGCACTGCCTCTATAGAGCTGTGGGGGATCAGCTGGGTTGTCAGACCACTGGAGCAGCAGGGGCCCGTGACTTGTGGGCAATCAGGGCAAAGGCGGCGGCCTACATGCGGGCGCATCCTGATCAGTTCATCCCCTTCATGCCTGAGGCAGGCAGCCCCCTGCATACTTTCTGGCCATTGACAGCGCTATGTTCTCTGTTCTAGGAAAAAGTTTTCCATGCAGCTCACCAGTATCTGTTGAGCGATACGAGGAGATTCCTTGCCAGGGGGACTTATCACCCTGATAAGCACGTACATAGGCACATATTGTCTAAGTGGAGATCAATCATCAGTTCTGCAGGGATACAAATTGTATGTCAAAGAGCTCAGCATGGACGCTGCAGGCCACAGACAGCAATGCTGAAGGCAGCGAGGCCAGGTTTGAGGAGTACTGTGAGGAGGTGGAGAAGAGCGCAGCGTGGGGCGGCCAGCTGGAGCTGGAGGCGCTCTCCAGAGCATATGAGCGCCACATCACCGTCTACTCTGTGGGGATGCCTCCCGTTGAGATGGGCAAGGAGTTTGGGGGTAAGCACTCTGCCATTGAACAGGCAAAGTGCTGCAGCATTTCGTTTGCAAGCGTTTGACAGCGGCAAGGGTGGTTCTCTGCATGCAGCACCGCATTGACATGTCTATCCTGACAGTGCTGCCTGCCATTGTAGACCATCATCGTTGCGCACAGGCCAAGACAAGTGGTTTCTGTTCTGGCTGCAGGAGATCAGGATGGGCTCTGCTTGTGCTATCTCAGGCATGCTTATGGCCTAGGAGAGCACTACAACAGCGTCAAAGCAGCTATGGAGGAGGACAACAGTAGTGAGGCAAATAACAGTGCAGATTTATGACCCCAAGTCACTTAGAGGCGGCGTCTCGTGACTTTGTGGTGACTCCAACAAATTACACGGCAGCAACATACGGATCCGCAGCCATGATCACACCATTTGCAAAACCTACAGTGCGCAGCATGCTGCTAGGTTTGTGAGGCAGATCGCAATCCGCTCTGCCCTTCACACGCGTGTATTAGAATGCAAGATCTCGCACACCATTGCAGTTCTTGTAGGCTGGCCTTGTAAGTGTGTAGCTGTGTGGAAGCGGGTGTGCTGAACCTTATCAAAGCCGCCGCAATGTAAAGTGCCGAAGTCTGTCAGACACAATCCGCTCAGCGGTTTGCGATTGAGGTGGGTAAAGACAGCACTCTTCAGTCCATGCTCCCTGGTTGGTTGAAAAGAAGTCAAAGAATGCTCCGACTGCCTCTTGCAGCTGGGAAAGGCTTGCCATTAAGATGGTAGTCCCCTCATCAAGGCAGCCCAAAAGTACACGAAGGTGTCGGTCCGCCTCAATAAGGAGGGCATGTTGGTACAATGTATAGGCGTCTGCTACAAAAGCACTTCTGCCTTTGTTGTTGAGCGTCGCGCTCAGTGCAGCATTTAGTCCATGAAGACTAAATTCGTCAGCTCAACCCACCTTTTTCAGTCATTTGTACACCTCTTCAGAACCTGGATGGTCAACAGTGTGCGCTCTCACACTGCCTCTCCTCACCAAAACCGCATATCATGGCGCCAACCGCCATTCAAAAGCCTGTGACACCTTATCTCTGACTGCTTCATCACCGGCTGAGGTGCTTGTCTTGGTGCTCAGCAGATGCTCAATCTCTCTGGCTCTCTCATCTGCTCAGCTGCTCAGGAAGATCGTGCTGCTCCATTGATAGTGCGGCGTGAAGTAGGCAGAGAGTCCTGCTGTGCAGACTTGTGGATTGGAAAGTGTCATACAGAGCTGTCCGCTTAGATGTAGGGTCGCAAGCCAGCATACACGCCTCTCCAGGATGCCACGCTCCACAGTGACGCAAAGATGACCTCCAGCTGCATGTGCCGGTCTCGATGAACAATGACAGGAGTGGGAAATCAGGAGTGTATGTGCAACAAGATACTTGTGCTCTTACTCTACCATGGTCTGCAGCAAGACAGAGGTGCCCGGGCATAAGTGTATGCAGTCTGTGATCAGTATGGTGCGAGCAACCCCTCGGAAATGAGTGACACCTGTGCTGGGAGCTGGTGACTCTGGCCATGCTGTACGAGCAGAGAAGAGTCCAACACATGGTGTGTGACCATGGAAGCGTAGCCTGCCAGGACTGTAGGAACAAAGAGCGCCTGCACCACCAAAAATGCGATTGTATGACAGCATAGTCTTATCTGCCGCATAGTCTTCTGGGTTGAATGCCTCACAAGCAAAGCTCAGCATGTAATGTGCTTTCACTCTGCTTTTGGTCTTAACAGTGCCTTGGCATCAAAGTGGAGTCCCATGTATGTGCAATGAGGTACCTGAAGCAATGGCTCAAGACAAGGATGAGGTGCGAACTGTGATTGATGGATGTTGCTTACCCATGTTAGCGCTCCTGAGAAGCAGGCGAGCAGCATGGCCTTCTGCTGAGCACCAAACAAGAAGTTGGGCGGCCTGTATCTGTAGTCGCCCTTCGCCGTGGCCACACCAACCCAGGCTAGTATGGTCACAGTGCAATGAATGCCGCACACTGAGATCGGCACCCTCTCACTAGCCTGCAGGCAAACCAGAGTTTCAGGGCTGAGCATGAGATCTGCTCAGCTGAGGATACTGTGTCTTAAGAGCAGGCAGGCCGCGCAGTCTCAACTTCTGCATGACAACTGCAGGACTGCTTCCACAGAAGGCCAGAAAGCATGGTGGATTGGTGGTCAGGCCTGTGCTCCTCACCAACTCTGTGGCCAGGAGAGTCAGAATGTCTCCCCACGCCATCGTTGTATCCAACACATTTTTGGAGGAAGGCCGTCTGTCATCCCCGCCGCCCCAGAATGCTGCTATCACTGACTGCTGCCTGAGTCGCCTTGGAAGCGAGCTTCTATTGCCACAAAGGCCATGCCTTTGTCCTGCCAGGTATCTCCCATTGCCAAATTGCTTGGTAAGCCCTGCCATGCGAGGAGCAAGATGTGAAGGCCTCTTCAGCTACTCACGGAGACAGTCTCATCAGCAACCCCTTCCATCATCGATTTTGCGGAGCCGAGTAAGATATTTGATGGCTAGGAAAAGCGGGTATGCTTCGTCGTACAGTCCTACCTGGTGCGGAGCATGCCACAGTCTGCTTTGTCACATTCTGGGCATGCATAGCACACTAAAGCCCTTCCTAAATCTCCCACGCCAGTTTGCTCTTACTCCTCGGACCGCTCGATTGGACTCTATTGAAGTGTATAAGAGTCTCAGGTAGCGCAATTGTCAGCTTACAAAGTCAGGACATGGCAAGATTCTAGTGTGGCAACTTCCTCTCTGAGCTTATCACGCTCACTTACGGACCAAGGCTACCTACAAGAGCAAGGCAGGATCTTCACGACACGGTAGAGGACAAATAGTCGCGACTTCCTGCATGTAGGGCTTTGAGCATGGCGCCCCCGATTGGATGGGGTGGGCAGATGTGGGCATCTAGGGCAGAAGCGTTCCGAAGCTGTGTTGACCGGTTGACCTGAACGGGTTCAAACGGCAAACGCAAAGCTTGCGCCTAATTTCTGGGATACAACACACTATCTAGCGGTGCTTTTTCAGCTGAGATCGCTAAAGTCACGGTACATGTACTGTCTGCATCTGAGAGAAGGTGTTATATTAAAGTCTTCTGGTGTGCCAGGACCTATCAGTAGTAGGACAACAGCTGTGAGCGATAACGAGCAGATCAGCTCTGGTAAGTTGGCTGAACCCGCCTGGACTTGTGAACTATGGCAAGCTCAAGCAGGATGGCTCAGTAAGCTGCTTTGAAGCTGGGACAGATAAAAATGCCCAAGGGCCCTACTGTACAGAACCAACCTGACGAGGGAAGTTTGCAAACCCAAATTGAGCTTGCTATCCCGGTGTATGATACTTATAAAATGCTGCTGTGTGAGAGGAAGAACAATGTATACACGGAGGTTTTCTCCAACCAGGTTCCATCTGCTGTTTATCCTACCCTCAGCTGGTCACAACGAAGTAGGTGGGACTCAAGTTTGCCAAGCGCATTGGCAAGCTGTCAAGGCTGCCCTCCAGTCTTTCAATCCTGCCGATGACCTGCAATGTGCTTCGTCTGGCTTGTCATGTGATTCTATGAGCACAAGAAGCCAATGTCCGCTTAGGGCTAAATCACTGGATGCAGGAGCAGCCTTGGGTGCAGGCCGAGCCACAGCAAATCTGATGATGGGAGATTGGAGCTTTGTGGTACCAGTGTACGTCACATGAATGAACATGCATTGCAAGCACGCGACACAGATAGTCAGCGTGTCCTGAGAGAAGGGCTCATTGAGGCAAGCTGACTGGCGTGAGTATGACGAGTACCTGTTGCAAGGCCTTGAAGTCAATCACAACATCTTGATCACGTGCCAGGCTTGTCCTTACAAACTCAGCTCCTTCATGGTAGTTCACGCCTGCATGGTCCGTAAAGCATCCTTTGTGAACGAACAACAGATGCTGGACATACCCCACGCGTAGCAGCCAATATCTATGTGCATCTCAAGATCACCAGGCATTAGCAAGATTCGTAGCCGTACCTCCGGGATTCCTCTCCAGCTCAGAGGGCCGGCATCTGGCCTCGTCCTGCAGGTGGATCTGGAAGGGCATGATGCGCTTCTCGACGAGCGCCGGCCGCCAGAAGTAGTGGGAGGCCCAGTCAGCGGGGAAGCGGCAGGGGAAGATCTCCACCATGGCCGACCCCGGCCGCATGAAGAAGGCATTGATCAGGCCCGCTCCATGCACGCCCACCTGCACATGTAATGCAGCCACTCTCATGGGACTGCTCATATCAGCGACACATCCACTCGGGCTTTTGCAGTCAGCGGAACTCCCCAGGAGGTATGAATGCATCAGAATAGCTGTGGTAAGTCCCAAGGTGCAACAGCCTGGTGATGCAGCAGGTTTGTGGGCTTGTGTGTGAGGCTCCCTGCTTGCGTCCTCCTGGGATTTGTGTGGTGCAAATCATCTACAGGGTATGATGTTGCACATGGGGCGCCTGAAGTCTCTCGAGCAGGGGCATCACCAGCACGTCCACAGTCTGCAGCTCTCGCAGAAGCCCCGGAAAGTCCTGGATGCCGTCAAAACTGAGGGCTGAGCAGGCCGGCTTGCGCCCAGCTGCAGTGAGCTCAGAATTGCAGGCTGCAAGAATGTCCGGCAAGTTGATGATGTGCCGCGTCTTGCCGCGCTCAATGAGCGCCACCTGAAGCGCAACCCCGTTTGTCACCAGGCTTGTGTGAGGCTCTGTGAGAGCCTCTGACATTATGGTCAGGTCCATACTTGATCTAAAAAACTCATTCGTGTTCAGAAGGTGAGCACGTCAGGCATCATGGGAAAACAGGCGCTTCTTCTAGCCCTCAGGAAGGTCAAGAGTGCGTACCTTCAAGGGCTGAGTATCCCTTTTCGCAGAGGGACCTGCTGCGGGCGTCTGCAGGTCTGTGGCTTTGCCTAAGTGATGCTGGACAATCTGCATGCACAGCTACATATGGTTATACGCCACCGCAATACTCGAAAGAAAGGAATTTCAAGGAGTTTCCCTGGACCTTACAAGCCAGAGAGGATCCAAAGATATTCCATTGCAAGCTCATGCAGTCTGGCGAGTAGGTTCTATCATTCAGGAAGCCAATGATACAGGCACCTGGCGTCCGACAGAGAAGGGGAGAGTGCCATTGAGCCAGTTCCCGCTGCTGGGCTGGCTGAAGATGCCCTGCGGGCTGCACATGAGCACCTGCTCGAAGCAGCGCCGCCCCGCGTGGCTCCTGTCCGACAGATCCGCCAGAGGAGTCACCTGCGCATTGCGCATCACGCTCATACAGCCAGCGTCTGCTGCTGACAAGAGGTATGGCCCTCTCCCGTTTTTTTTGGCAGTATTCACAAGCACGGCATGTTGGTGACATACTGACCAGCGTGGACTCGAAGGTGCAATGCACGATATTCCTCTGACAGCAGGCGCACCATGCGCTTGAAGAAGGCCCCAAACCACCAGTGGTAGAACTGGGGCAGGCGGAAGCCGTCCAGCACCGGCACCAGCCTGACCTGGTCATCGACGACCCCTTCCCGCAGCATGCGCTCCAGCGGCAGCAGGCTGCCCATGTACACGTCCGCCGCGTTGAAGGGCCACCAGGGCCACCACACCAGCGGCACCTCGCACTGCTGGAACACCGGGTCCTGCACGGCAGATTGTCTGTGAGTCAGCGGAGTTGCACGGAAGATCTCCAGACGTCCCTCATGCAGTGCGGCACGAGGCTCGGCATGGTGCTAGACGGCAGGACTTGAAACGTCACATCAGCACCAGGGCAGGCAGCATGTCGGCCAACCTGGATGTCCTCAGGATCAGCGCTGGAGTTTGCTCTTGCCATGACGTCATAGAACTTGGACTTTGCTCCCTGCATGCAACAGGTATACCCATAGGCAAGGGCGATGAGACAACACCACTCATAGAAGTACCAACTGACCTCAACACCGTAAGGCTCCTAAGACGTGTGACTACACAGCAACTCGACCATGATGTACAGAATGCCTGGAACACCCAGGAGGTATGGGGATGGACTTGTCTCTGTCTGACAGTACAGATCGTGGACGCCCACCATGACATTGTCAAGGTAGCCTGGGATATTGTGGTGAGCATGCTGGTCAAAGAAGAGGCCCTCGTTCTGGAAGCCTGGCCCGGGCATCATGCGCTCATCAAAGGCGATGAAGCGGCTCTGCAGGAGCACACCAGCATAAGCGAGTCATCCGATGCTGCCGTCAAGGATGGTGTTCCATCCTTGGCATACATAACGGCATGCGGAGTCAGCATCATCTGCCCCCGCTCTGCGTGTCAGCGACAGCGCTGCAGGTGAGTTTGGCTCTCCCAGTGCACCACATGGTGCTGCAGATTAGCGCGCATAGCAAAGGGGCAACGCACCTGATCGATGCAGACATGTTGGCGAGCCAGGCAGCCATGGTCCTCCAGCCGCTCATAGTCGATCACTGGCGTCCCGCATGACTCATCCTCTCTGCTGTGGGAGGGAGCTGCAGTTCCCTCCCGCCCTGCACACATCCAACCAGATACGTCCAGGGCTTGGTGGTGCAATGATGTGTGGGACCCCCCTTCATGCGCTGAAGAGCAGTGGCATAGGACAAGGCACATCATCAGCACTAGAGCGCAGGTCACCCACTTCTTGATGTAAAAAGCAAAGGCCATGTAGAGGCATCTCACTCCTTGCCGGGCTTTTCTCAGCTTCTTCTATCTCTGGCGAATCAAGTTCAGGCTCTGGGGGTCCTGGGGCAGTGAAGGATCTGAGTTGAATGTGCTTCTGAGCATCAGAGCCATGTGCCAAGGGGCTCAGTCTGCTCAAAGATGGCTGGCTTTGTACAGTAAGCCTTTTGACCCTGCACACACATTAGAATATACTCACCTCACTGGCTTCTCATCTAGAACCACCACCTCGAAAGCATATACTGCGCAGGGACTGGAGGCAGCATGAACCTGCTGTCCTTGTGCACATGCAGCTTGACGACCGCCAAGATGAGGACGATTGTGATGCTCGACCCAAAAGCTAGACAGCGGAAGCGCTGCATTATCTGACGCAGGTCATTCGACCATGCTCATGGCATTGCTACGGCCCCACCGACTTATCTAAATCATAGAAGAGTTTTCTGAATGGTACCAAGACAATCGGATGCTCTCCAAGCATGGTGTATGTCCAGTACTAGGTCCAAGACCTCAGAGGATCTTTTCTGGGAGACGGCTGCATCACTCCGGCACTTGACATCGTAAGCAGATTCTTGATTAAAAAGCACATAGCAAGACAGGACAGGCTAACATATCACAGGTGAAGGGCTGAGAGAGTCCAAGGTTATCACGTGGCCCATGTTCCGTAGCTGGCACTGATGGTTAAGCCTTGGGGATCCGAGTGCTCGAGAAGCAATATAAAGATAGATTCATGCTTTGCGTGGTGTGAAAGCAAGGTCAGCTTGTTCACGGCACAGGTTGTCTCTGTAGCTTCCTGCAGCCGGGGAACTGCATCCTCAAGCCTCTTACCCAGTGAACGCAAAGGATGCTCTCTTACACGGAACAGGGCACTCAGGCGGCCGATGTGGTTCTGTAGCGCGTCATGTCTGCTCAGACATCTTTTGGATTGGAGCTTGATGTCACATTGGCTGTCATGCTTGGAAACCAAGACCTGTATCATAGTATGCTTGCATGCCCTTCCAACAGAGACGCTCATGTTACTTGGGCAGAGATGCTGCTCCCTTCTTTGCCAGACCAAGAATCAGGCATCCCAAAATCATTATGCAGACGAAGCCTCCAACCACGCAAGGCACCACTATTGCCGTCGTCTTGCTGTGCTGGGCACTCCCCACTGCTTGCGGGCGCGCATCGCTGTAGAGCTGGTCTGCGCCAACAGTGACATTGGGTGGAGGGCTGGTGAGTTGCAGCTCAATGGTCATGCGGCAGGAGGCCGTCTTGTACATGCCCAGGAGGCCATCCGTCCTGTTCTGCGATGGCCTGCTGGCATCAAATGCAAATACCTGCGTGGGCAGCCTTGGCTCAGACAGCGTTCCCACAACTTCCAGTCACGCCAATGCAACCAAGGCATGCCGGCGCAACCCCGTCTGCAGTTGTATGCCTGCTTGAGAATCACAGGCACAGGGCCTGCTCATATGCTAGCAGCGTGCTTGAGAGACACACAGCAAGTGCCGGCCTTGAGTGTGCTGTGGATCGGGGATTGCCAGAGTGTCCGTACCGCAAGCTTTGCCAGCACTCCGCCCTGGAAGGCCTGGTAGTAGTCCTGCTTGGGTGCAAACTGGAAGCCTGTGTACGTCACTGGTGTGATGGGGTTGCTTGGAGCTGCCGCTGTCATTACCTTCATGTCCTTCACCTGCGCTGCAATGCAACCTGAGTCCTGCACGTAGCCTTGCAGTCCTTATCAGTGTCAAGACCGTGGAGATGCGGGCGCAAGCAATGACTGAGACAGGGGCCCTCAACATGTGTGGCACCCAGACAAGGCTGGGCATGTCAAGATTACTAGGCACAGGCAGAGCGCACACTTACTGGGTCATTCATGAACTCCAGATTCTGGGACCCGCCAGTGATGACGACGCCCGGCCTGGCCTGGAAGGAGACCACAAGGCTGTCCCCCTTCCTGACGTCGTAGCTTGTGCTCCCTGCATGGCTCACTGCAAAGTCGCTGACATGGCAGCCCTTAACGCACGAAGGGTGCCTTATCTGGAATGTGCTGGGTTATGCCGCAGAGAGAGCGCAGGGCATGAAGAACCTTGCCTGTGACGTTACAAGGCTTGTCGCAGCTTATGAAAGCAGGCGTGGCGGAAACTGGGGGGTACGGTATGCTGCATTTGGTTGGTACCTGGACCTGCAGGGGCCACTGACACTGAGCCCATATCCCTGACCTACAGAGTACAGCTCCTGTGCGTCACGAGGGTCAGGTATTGGACTGTTTTGGTCCTGTCTTGGGCACCTGAATCCATTGCTTGCTGAGAGGCACAGGGCTGGCGCCAGCAGAGCCCCTGACTGAGGCTGCCTCAGCTGTCACGGTGCAGAGAAGGCTGAGGACGCAGAAGGAAAGGCACGAGAACATCCTGCATGCTCATTCAAGCGGTATTTTGCAACTGACTCTGGCGCATCTACACGGCGCTGCGAGGAGGAGGGCTTGCCATCTTGATCTATACCACGTCACTGATCACAGCGGCAGACGGCTTGATGGGGAATAAAGTCTACGATCCAATAGCATGGTTTTTTGCAGCTCGTGAAGCCAGAAATTCTGCTCTTACCTGCTTGGTCTGGGCGTCCACCTGAGTAGGTCTTAAGCAGTCCCACGTGAGGAAAGCCTCGCTGCCTATAAATACGCAAGTGTATTATAGGTCGCTTATAATACTAGCTGCAGCTAAACAAAGCTTGTCCAAGGCTTGCAAGCCAGTATCATCAACATGGCTCAGGTCTGAGAAGCTGCCCATGAACAAAGGGAAGCTGACACTTGAGTACAGAATGGAAGTGGCTGTGCTGCACTGCGAGATGGCGAGACAATATATATGATTCGTTCTGGGAGGCGCATGTACGAGCCAAGCATTGCACTCCTAGGAGGGGAACAGTACCTCAGGTCTCCCTCTTGCAGTCTGCACATGGGGGATGCCTCACATCCTAGGGGACGCCTGAACAGGTCAGAGCTGAGATTCAGAGGAGCATAAATGATAGGTTAAAGCCCGTGTCTCGCAGCAGATCATGAGCACGGATGATGTAGAGAGGTTCTTTAGAGACTGTCCAGCAGATGACTCAGCAGCGAGCAGAGTTCAGACCTTCCTCAAACGACAGCGTGACAGCACAGGTCGACATGTTCCAGCTTACATGACTCCTTCCTTGCTCCTGTCCACGCTCGCCGATGCCATTGCATACCATCAAGTCCGCCACAACGCGGGGCAGCAGAGGCATTTGGCCTGACAGAGTGCTTTGCAGGGAATCTGACACGTCCAGTAGTCTGTGTAACATCCGGGGGGACCACAGTGCCATTGGAGCGCCATTGTGTGCGTTTCATTGACAACTTCTCAGGAGGCACACGCGGTGCCTTGTCTGCAGAGAATTTCTTGCAGGTCAGCCAGCACGACTTCCATCACATTCAGTTGTCTTTGAGGCATCCTGTTCCAGTGCTGCTCGGTGTGCATGCAGCCACATCACTACAACTTGGAGTGAGGAGATGACGCTATGCTCTACTTCTGCCTACATGGTCAAAGCATGCCACTGCCGTAAAGTGCTTGCAGGCTGGATACGCTGTGATTTTTCTGCATCGGAGGCATTCCATCCAGCCCTTCACCAAGGGTCTTCCCAGTGGCCAGATCCTTGACTTTCTGACCAGCGTTCTGGAGCCTGATGAAGGTGCTGCTGCTGCTGTCACCTGCCAGCTCATCAGCAAACGTGCATGCGTATCCCTTCTAGCGCAGGAAGGAAGGGCTGGCGCACTGCAATGGCCTCTGCTCCCAAGCCAGGTCAGTGGGGGTCATGAGAGGGAGCCCCAGAGCGCTGCGCATGTGCAGGTCCTCAGCACGGGGTCCATGTGACAGAGAGCGCCAGCGAGCTCGTCTCCAGCTGCGTGCAGAGGGCGCAGGAGGCAGCCGCAAGCGGCACGCTCCTCCGCCTGCCCTTCGAAACACTCTTTGAGTACCTGAAGGTGACCAGACTTGTCTTTGCAAGATTGCGCTCCTGCACTTCAGATCACAAGCAAGGCGACGTGAAGATCCCTTGCGGCCACTTCCCCTGCACACTACAGGAAGCGTACACACATTGATGCAAGGTGAAGATGTGGCTGTGCAGAGCTTGAGGACCATAGCTGAAGCACTGAGGCCGCTAGGCAGGCAAGCAGTGTTTTACCTGGCAGCTGCTGTGTCAGACTTCTACATCCCCTGGCCTCAGATGGTAAGCCCCATGACTCCGCTGCAACGCCTGACATGCAACAGGCTGGGTCAGTGCAGATGCATGAGAGTGGATCAGGTATGGGCTACTTATTTCATAGCTGCAACTGTCACAGGTGGAGCACAAGATCCAGAGTGCTGAATTTGGTGAGGGCTTCCACTTGGAGCTGCAGAAGGCAAGGTCCCTCGTTCCTCGGCTCCTTTCCCTCATAGGGTCTGGCCTAAGAGTTGAGCAGCGCGTTAGGACCCTGCCCCTCCACAGTGCTGCTTGTAGCCGGAAAGGAGGGAGAGAAGGTTTGGGCCGCTGCTGGCTGATGGGTGTTCAAGGTGCCCTGTGGGTGTGCAGGTGCCCAAGATGCTGGGTGTGCTGAGGCGAGCATGGGCCCCAGAGGCCTTCATCGTCAGCTTCAAGCTTGAGACCGACAAGGGGCTCCTCATCACAAAGGTGCCCTTCCACGCCTTCAAGTGATGTCCTCCTATGTGCAGTCCTTGCCAAAGGTGACGCACACCTGGGTAATAACTTGGAAATGGTACCGCAACTATCAGATGTGTCAATAATCTTCTGGCGTCCTTGCAGACATAGCACAAATGCGGGATGCTGACCAGGGTTCCTGCATTGCTGCAGGCGGAAAAATCTATCAGCAAATACGGCGTGCATGCTGTTGTAGCAAACATTCTGGAAACCCGGAAAGAAGTTGTGCAAGTGGTCCGCCCGGCAGACACAGACAATGGTGGGAGGACAGAGGTAGACAGAATTGCCAGAGGCCATGAACAATTCATAGAGAAGCCTCTCGTGGATAAC
Source organism: Coccomyxa sp. LA000219 (assembly GCA_000812005.1). Lineage (NCBI taxonomy): Eukaryota > Viridiplantae > Chlorophyta > Trebouxiophyceae > Coccomyxaceae > Coccomyxa > Coccomyxa sp. LA000219. Next base: position 33,244 of record KN714654.1, on the reverse strand, counting down.
ATAGTGCGCCTGCATCAAATGTACCTGAATGCTGCAGAGCTCTGAAAGTCCCAGGCTAGCGACACATCCATCACTGATCCTGGCAGGAGCATCATCATGTGGGCAGGATTTGGGTATACCTATGTAGCATGGATCTGATCATAGAGATGGGTGGCTGTTGTGAAGAGCTTGCACAGAGTCTGAAAGAAGAGACATGTAATGACCACTCATGTATGACAAAATGGGGAACACCATTGGCCATACAGCTTGCAGCGTTGTGCCAGGTCTCTCTTCCATGGTAATGACCCATAATCCTCCCTTCTATGAAGCTGCACGTGCATGCAAGAGAAGGCACTGATAGGCAACAAGGCTTCAAGGCTTAATGGAGTACATTTGGCAATCACTTTCCCTTACTTTATTGAGTTGCACCCGGTGCCATAGGAGACCCAAATATGTCAGACACCCACCACTGCACCTTCTGGTGCATGAGTTCCTACAACTATCATAAGCAAGTAATGCATGTCCGGCTACCTCCCTCTGTCCCACAGGTAAGGCATCTCTGCCATTTTTGGTATGTTGTTTGTCTGTTCTGTTGTTGAGAGTTCCAGCAAATCAAAGGCGTTGGGACAACTTGCCATGGTCGCACCCATCGCAACTTCTCAAAGGGATGAACAGCAATTTATCAGCGGCGCTATATGCGCTACAAGATGTAGTACATTGTGGTATTATCCTCATGTTCACATTGTTATAGAACTGAGTGCCTTATTCCCCGATGATAGCCCACAATGGTGGTGCATCAAGGGGTCCACCGTTTAAATGCCTGGCTCGCCAGAAGGCCCTTTTTGAAGCAACAAACTCATCTATCTCGGAACATCTTGGCAGTGGCAATGGCCTAAGAAAAGGCACCAAATGTGGTGCCAGCAATCTGCATGGTGCAGTGGAATGCCACCGCACACTCTGGGAAATCATTCAAGGAGGTAGTCACATTTGTGGAGTATATCTGGGACGTAGACATGAGAGATCGCATCACGCCTGTCACTGGCAAATGTGCCCTGAGAAGGGAAGCTCTGACAAAGGTCTACCAGATGGAACACCGATGCGACTCACTTTCCATAATCATGGCGCCTGCAGTCAAGACAGCCTCATCAGCTGCCAATGTGTGCAGAGTAAAACGCTGAATATTGTACCCACATACCATCGTCCCATTGAATACATCTCTTGCAGGATCATGAGTTGTGTCGTGCAGACATCCTTGACTCAGCTGCCATGTCAGGCTGCAGCAGGGTGCCCAATGGCCAGTCTGATGCGCACCTGTTGTCGTGGTTCTCGTCATAGTATCTGCGGCCATGGCCATCGTCACAGTTGCCAAGAGCGTCGCAGACAATCCCAGCCACATTCTGCTTCAGCTTGCGGCCGTAGTTGTTGCGGTCATCACCATGATGCCTGCACAGAAAGCTGCTTGTTGGAAATTATGCAGTGAATGTGCTGCCTTGTGGTTAGGTGAAGTGGTTGTTTGCAGCGTGAGCAGGTGATTGGCCATAATACTCCATGCGCACCTGTTGTCATGGTTCTCGTCATAGTATCTGCGGCCATGCCCGTCGTCACAGTTGCCCAGAGCGTCGCAGACAATTCCAGCCACATTCTGCTTCAGCTTGCGGCCGTAATTGTTGCGGTCGTTACCGTGATGCCTGCAAAGGAACGCGGCTTATTGACGGCCACGAGGTGAGACATCACTGCATCTCTGGATATTTTGAGCATCTGTAGCAATTAACAGTGTGCCACTGTGAGACCTGGACCTTTGCATCAGGCATGCACTTGACCATATCGTGAAGTGAGGCTCAAGCAGGGTGCCCAGTGGCCAGGCTGATGCGCACCTGTTGTCGCGGTTCTCATCATAGTATCTGCGGCCATGCCCGTCGTCACAGTTGCCCAGGGCGTCACAGACAATCCCAGCCACGTTCTGCTTCAGCTTGCGGCCGTAGTTGTTGCGGTCGTCACCGTGACGCCTGCACAGGAAAGGACGCAGCTTGGAAGTTGTTGCTAACAGAGATCCAGATCAGTCCAGCTATGTAGAAGCGCATGCAGCAGCAGTGCACCTGTTGTTGATACCATGAGCATAAGCAAGATGTCTGCGAGGTCAGCTGTCATATTAGGCTGTAACAGGATACCCAGTAGCCAGGCCAAAGCATACCTGTTGTCGTGGTTCTCGTCATAGTATCTGCGCCCATGGCCATCATCACAGTTGCCGAGAGTGTCACAAACAAGTTGTCCCACGTTTTGGAGCAGCTTGCGCTTCCCGACCTGGAGGTATTGCAGACTCAATATACACCATTATTTCGAAATAACACAGACACCATGGCAACTTTCTCTTGGCGCATCAGATCTCGCGCCTAATAAGCGCGAAAGTGTCATTTTACCTCTAGAACAATAGGTCTTCCGTTGCGCATAAGACATGTTCCGTATGTGGAGACAGTGTCGCATTTTCTTCTACGTTGGCGGCGCGCGGAGGTTCGCAATGGCAATAATCAGCACCTGACTCATGGCTCTGAGTCAAGCCGAGGACCAGGTGGCCGCATGAAGGATGTGTTGCATTTGACAAAGTACAAGACCGTATAGAGGCAGCCTTACTCCCAAAAGTCTGCATCTAAGAAGGTTGGCGCAGACAAGATGCACAAAACATGCACGGTCAAAGATAGTTCCGTGGTTCCGATACCGCGCGCTCACCTCTGCAGCGACCGAGGTAGCGATGCATGCCGCAAACGCCAAGACGCAGAGTGCAACAATGGTGGTGGTTGAGCGCTTCCTCATGGTGAGAGATATCGGGACCGAAGAATTGTGAGATGCTGCGTTTCCTTCGCCGTTTCTTTCAAAGGCAGGTTCGCAACCGCTTCCCAGAACTGGCCAGCTGGCTGACCAGCTGGGCATGGGTAACGCGAAGGCGAAGATGAGATTGTCCTGTGAACTTATTGTCTGAGGAAGAAGCACACTACCGCAGCGCCCGGAACGCTTCGATGCCGCGCACGCTCATTGGGCTCTGCGTGTGTTCTACGCCTCGCTTCATGAAAAGCAGATGGACCATGTGAGCGTTACACAGATCTGCCAGAGTGAGCATGCATGTGCAGCTGTGCGGGTGCGTCAAACAGCAGTACTTGTACAGCCCTGATAGGATGCGCAGGGCTGACAGCTTGCGGAGCAGGAAAGCAGAGGCTGATGACAACATGATGTTCGCCATCGATGACATCGACTGTGCCAGAATGTGAATGCCACCTGAGGATCCAAGCCTTGCGGGTATGGGCAGCTGCGACCTGTCTGGCAGAAGATGGGAACATAAATCCAAACTGTATCATCTCATGATGGACATTAGCCTCTGTTCCTATGTGAGTTCAGTGTGCTCAGATTCAGTACTTCAAGGACGTTTATGCTGACAACAGCAATATACGGCATGCTGCAATCTGTTACTCCAATGTACTTTGTGAACACCTCCTCCTAATTATCCAGGCCTGACACAGACACTGGCAGTATGCAACTACATACACTACTGGGTTGGACGATTGAACTCATGCATACTTCCTCATGACACATGGCTGTGAGCCACTGTCCTATCGTCATACGCCGTCTTGGCAAACTGCAACCAGTCAACAACTTGCATAGGTGGTGTCATACTTCTCTGGTCTGGAACCCAAGTCGAGGGCACCTTGAGCCACTTGGTAAGGTACTTCTGTACCCACTTCCAGCAATTCTGCACCTACTGCTCAATGGAGCTGCTCCAATGGAGCAAATACATGTCAGCCCTAGCAGCGCACTTGAACGCAGAGGGCAGTCTTTTAGTACCCCTGCTGCAGCAGATTGCACAACCTATCATGTGTGCAGACATGCTCGCACTTCACACCTTGTCAGAATGACCACAGGCCAACGCACCAGCCTGGCAATACGATTCATGTTACCAAATACTTGCAGGGCAACAGCAGCAGTAGGTCTGCACTCCAGCACACTCAGAAGGATGTGGCTGTAGGAGGCCTGCTGTCCCCTCTGCAAGAATGATAGTCATACAATTGACACGCTCAGTGCTGACTACAATGCATGCGATAATGCTGCGCCCTGCATGAGTGCTGCACGATATTTGTGTGGCTATGATCACCCAAGGAATTGGGAGACAGCCTACGAAGAGCACTGCACTGACCAGCCAAAAGCAAGCAGCAGTCTTGCAATATGGAGGGCGTGCGGACGAAAAGAGCCACTCTACTTGCCCCAGTTGTTTCCATTGCCCCAGTTGTTTCCGCGGTTGTTGTCGTTTCCGCGGTTGTTGTCGTATCCGCGGTTGTTGTCGTATCCGCGGTTACGCCTGCAGCATAACAGCGACTATACACAGGAGCTACACCCCAGATCTTTGTTGACCTAGGAGCAGAGGGCTGTGCAGGTGGTAGGCTGTGCAAATGGTGGGCCACACCATGGAGCTGTCCAGAAGATGTCTGTGCTTGCTGATGCCAGAGATTGGACGACACATGTACAGCAGTGGGAATGTATCTATAGCTATGGTCAACCCTACTTTGCCGATCCAATTGACATTCACCTGCGGTCATCACGGCCCTCGTCGTAGTAGCGGCGGCCTCTTCCATCATCGCAGTTGCCGAGAGCGTCGCAGACGATGTTAGCCACAAACCCTCCCTGCTTCAGCTTGCGACCGTAGTTGTTGTTGTAGCCATTGTTGTAGCCGTTGTTATAATCACGGTGGCGCCTGCAGCATGCAAACAAGGATTAAATGACATTTTCCAGGAGATGCAGCACACTTTTGCTCTGTACAGCAGACGAGACTGCCAGCACAAAAGGGACACAGTGCAGCAAAAGAATGCAACAGCAGTCAGGATGCCAATATATTACGAGATGAATGGATGGCGGAACTGCCGCCTGAAAAAGCAGGGCGCCCACCTCTCATCGCGGTTCTCATCGTAGTATCTGCGACCCCTGCATAATAAACCCATATGGTTGGCGCAGCTGGCTGCGGTGACTGTCGGTTTTCCAAGCAGGCGGTGGACGCAACCCCTATCTGAGGGGAGGAGCGTATGCATAGCAGAAGATTGTAGCCTGATGGCGAATGGTATATGGTAAAGAAAGGGAAGCATCATCGGTTGCGTACCGGCCATCATCGCAGCTGCCCGTGGCATCACAGACGATGTTAGCCACGAAGCCTCCCTGCAGCAGCGTGCGCTCCGCGGCCTGCACCAAAACAAAATACATTAAGTGTTTCACATTCAGGCGATGCCTATCATGCGTTGGTGACTTCAAAGGTGCTCTCTTGGTGCCAGCACTGCACTCGGCAGTTGAGGTGTTCAGCAGCGAATGTCGGCGCCACAAGCATTCCGGCACGATACCTCGCAATGTTGGTACGCATCATACATCATGGCACATCTAACACCGCATAGCGCCGTGCGCTACAATGGGGTGGTCGACAATAAAGGCAGGACACGCGCCTACCTTTGCGCTTGCTGCGGCCAGCGTGGAGCTTGCAAAGATAGCAAGGCATACAAACAACATCATTGCGCTGGGGAAAGCCATTGTGACGGTTCTGCTTTTTATGGACAGCGAGGCTGTATGGCCAGGGTTAAGGCTGGTCTCGAGACGTGGGGAAGCTACGGCGCAGCTTCTTCTCCCTCCAAACGCTTTTATGTCCAGCGCATGCCACTCCCAGCAAGGGGCTTGCTCTCTCAAAGGTAGGGCCCTTGCTCTGTCCACATTGATGCAATGCGTATGATCTGGTGTACTTCCCAGGCGCCGACATGCAAGCAGTCAAGTATATATGCCGACGTTGGACCCGGCGACCAGTGCTTCTGCAAATTATAGCACCATGGTGATTATTTAGGTCTGCAACGCATTTGTAGGTATTCGAAGGTGCAGATTGCACCATCTACCACGCTAGCGCCGTTTCTAGGGCAGATCATTGTTGCATTACGGCCTCCAGTATGGCAGCAGATGTATCATGAATGCCATCGACATCCCAAGTGATTGTGGCAGCACTGTTGTGGAGATCACTTGCATCTCTGCATATAGAGACAGCGTTGGCTTAGGAAAGGTGCAATCAGCCTGCCAAGCACATACAGCACCCTCGTGGACCAAGAACGCCAGGCATTGGGCCCTTACATGCTGTGCATGCTTGCAAAACCTTTGCATCCAGTGTACCCAAGTCACATCAGATATCACAGCACGCCCCCACACTTCAGTTCCACTGCTCTGTCGCTCCAGCACCGGGGGTATTGTTTCCTCTTTGCCAGACTACGGCTTCTGCTCATGTACATAACTTGAGGCACAGTGCGCATCGAAGAGCATCTCTGACTTTACGGTAAGACGCCTGGCATCACTCGTTTGTGACCGGCTGCCACTGTCCTGCTGCCGTGCAAAGGCCTATGCAACCTGTGCACAACAGGCTGACCTTTCTAGCAGGGGGGCTGCTGTCCCCTCCACATTGGGTCCTCAAGCACCCAGCTCTCTGGCTGCAGCCAGCCGCTGCACTGAGCCTCTACAATTGTGGGCTGGCGCAGCTTGACAGCTGTCTTGCGCTGCTGGTCGGTGCCTCAGGCTGGCACTTTGGCCCTGGCATTACAGATGGTAGCAAAGGCATCCGCCTTGAGGGACGCTCCGCCCACAAGGAACCCGTCTACATCTTCCTTGCTGGCCAGCTCTGCTGCGTTCTGGTCATTAACAGAGCCGCCTGCATTCATACACACGGCCATCAGACACAGGGTGGGAATGCTATGCTTGAAGCTCAACTGTCTTGCTATGCATGTCTCAAAAACCCTATACCATCCCTGTTCATCCTGTATTAAGCCTGAACGTCTTGGCAGAGGCGGCTCAGTCATTTTGTAGGTTGGTGCAAAGGGGGCTGTGGGAAGTGTGTCATCATCCAGGTCATGCAGCAGGCCGCCAACTCTGCATAGGCGTTAGCCGCGGCCAGAGCATAGCCTGTGTCTTGCAGTGATGCGGGGTAATACACAACGCACCATATATGATGCGCGTGGCAGATGACACATCCTGGGACACCTTGTCTCCCAGCCATTTCCGAATGTAGGCATGTACCTCCTGTGCCTGCTCAGGTGTTGCCACCTGCAGAGTTCCAGCAGGGAATCAGCCGCTTACAGAGCATACATCTGGGATGCAAGCCCCTTGCGGTGCTATGGAATGTTGTGCCACGTTCTGCAACCTATGATTCATGTCACAGCGACAGACAGCTGATGCAGGCACCTGGAGCTCACCTTGCCAGTGCCAATAGCCCATACTGGCTCGTAGGCAACCACCACATCATTCCAGTTCGACACATTGTCTGCAACGCCCTTCAGCTGTCCTTCTAGCACATCATACATCTGCAGCAGCATCCAAAGCACATTGTGGCACAGACAGATGCGGGCAGCCAGTTGCGAGCACCCTGCCCGTCGCAGGTGGCTTCCATGAGATAAAATGGGCGATGCAACGCATTGAAACTTCTCAAATCATATGCAGGCCTACAAGCATGGCCGCTCCAGGCACCCTCGCCCCCATATACACTCACAGCATATCATGATGGCAGGGGGGGTGCATGCAGACACACCTGACCAGACTCTCGCTGCTCAAGGGTCTCTCCGATGCAGGCGATGACCTTCAGGCCATGCGCCAGTGCGTTTGCGGCCTTTGCGCCCACAAAGTCGTTGCCTTCCTTCAGCAGGCTCCGCCTCTCTGAGTGTCCCAGTATCACCCATGGAATGCTCATGTCTGCTAGCTGCTCTGGGGCGATCTGGACCACAGAACACATCGCTCAAGCCTCAATGAGGACGCAGACGGTACTAAGACATGTGAGGCCGTCAGCAGCACACCGCGACCTGCCCCCTAGTCAGGTGCACTGTATGCTGCATTGATGTCGTGGTGAGGCACCCCCACGGTGTAATTGTCCTGATACTCATGAGCTTGCACAACCCTGATCTGGACACTGGCCTGGGCCTGCCCAACCCCATGCAGCCAGATGGTTGATGCAACAAACATAGGGCTTTCACTCTTCGCATTCTACAGGATGCCCATGCTCAGGTGGGACCAGCAATTGTCCGCACCTCGCCTGTGTAGGCGCCTGCCCTGCCTACCCAGCAGTTCTGGGCGCTGACTTGGTAGCGGGAGTCGATGTGGTCAACCACATAGGGTAAGTGAAGGAAGATGGGGGCCACAATGACCTCCACATCCGGTGTGATCTCAGCTGAGTTTAGACCGCTGACTAGTTTGCTCACGCTCTCTTTCGTGCCATTGGCTTTCCAGTTTCCCCCAACAAAAAACTTGCCGGTGGAACCCATTCTGACATCCATTCGATAGGGGGTCGCGCATCGCCGAGCATATTGCCTTGCTGATAAAGCCTGCAGGTCTGGACGCAAGAAACTGCTAGTCTGAGACCCTAGGCTGACCCCTCGGCCGGTACAGATGGCCCCTGCACTCGACATCGAAACGAACCTTCTCAACATGCACTTCTGCGCTTTACGCAGGCCAGCACTTCATCGACGCTGGCCCTCTTATCTCCGGCATGGCTGCATGCAAGGATTGCCGGTTAGTCACCCCCACCTTCAAATGGTTTCCGAAGGTCCAGCAAGACAGCCACTTCTGTCTTTGAATGCGGCAGCTTTAAGCGGACTGGATATAGAAGAGAGTGGAGAGGAGCATGGTATGGCGACCAGAATTGCACGAGCGAGGCTGAGAACAGCTGCTGACTCTAAAGTGTATCAAAGAGACTGGTGTTGAAGTGTCAACGCTCCTTCAGCCAAAGCCGCATGGCTTGTCAAGGCCTTGTGTAGGAGTCGAAGGCGCCTAGTTGCTCGTGTGAAGACTTGGGTAGTCCTGAGGGGGTCCGAGGCCAGAGAGCTTCATGGCTTCTCCTCACCTGGGTGGACCTGATCATGAAAGCCGCAGCCTTGCTCAGGGCGCTCTACAGGACCTCCAGGTTGGGCGCCATAATCTGTAAAGAATGACATTCTGTCGACGATTGCGAGGCTAGCTCGCCTGATACAGAGCAACCACTAACATCCACCTGCGCACATCTTGAGCATGCCCTTTGAGCTTGCAGGACATCGTTGCTGACATCTTGGAGGATTCTAGGTTTCACGAGAGCAAGCAGCTCATGGGCAGCAGAGTTGCAGACCTGATGCAGGCTAAAGCTGCTCTGCTTTCCTCAGCTGCAGAAGCTCGCTTGCAAACTGTGAAGCAACAGCACTCTGACAAGCTTCAACATCTTAAGCTTGAGGTTGCAGACAAGGAGTGCCAGGTTTGCCCCAGCGTGCTCCCGTCTGTTGTGCTGGCTCATGTTCGGTGGACTTTATGGAGAGCAGCTTGTGAGTTGGCGTGTACAGAGCGCCTTCTTGCATGAGGCGATGTGAGAATGATACCAGTTCCCCTGCTGCTGCAGCTTGTGTCTGCCAGGGCCGACACAGACCAATGGAAGAGAAGGGCGGGAGTGCTGTTTCTGAAGATGTCCAGCGTCCAAGAAGATGCAGACATGTTCAGCATGCGTTGCAAGCTGCTGGAGGCTGAGGCCAATCGGGAGAGTGCGCGCACCAGGAGCTTCAAGGTATTGCACCGGCCATCCTACTTCCACAAGCTTAGTCCGTGCATGGCCTTGCCTCCACAGATGCAGATGAGCCACAGATAATCAGCAGACCTGACTCTGAGTTGTCCAATCTGGCTGCAGAGCAAGGCTGCAACTCTGCATCAGATGCTTGCGGCCTGTCAGCAGCAGCTGTTGGATAGCCAACGTGCAGGCCAAGTCTTGCAGGTAGGCGCTCCTGCATCTACCATCTCAATGGGTCCTCTTTGCATCTCCTGTATCTCAAAAGTTGGGTTTCTGGTTTTAGCAGGCCCTGTCTGCGCTTGGCACCTCACAGTTGCAGGTCTTAGATTGGGGTGCATTGCTCATGTCCGACATTGGAGGCTTTGTGTGTCTGTAGGCACGACTCGACACAGCCCGCCAGGGTGAAGAGGAGCTCATGAGGCATGTGAGCTCACTGACGGCTGAGCTCGAGGACAGCAAGCGTGCAGCAGCCGCCCATGCCGTATCTGCAGCTCAGAAGCTTGCAGAAGCTCAGGTGTGACATAGTGCCCTCTGACGTATGCTTGATGCTCATCCCATAACGCCTGTGAATGCCGTGAAATGGTTCCCAGGGAGCGGCCAGGTGCAGATTGTTTTGGTGGTTACAGCAGAAGCCCGTCAATGTGCTAAGTCTGGCAATGTTGCACTCTTGGGATGGGTGCAAAGCGGTAGCTGCTGATGCTGCAGGCGGAGCGCGAGGGCGCGGCGGCCCAGGCTGCGGGTGCTGCAAAGGCGGCGGAGGCGGCGGAGCAGCGCTGCGAGGAGCTGCAGTGGCGCCTACAGCAGCGGGATGCAGCGCTGGCCCAGCGCGCCAAGCTGGCAGAGGAGGCCCGTGCAGCCACAGAGGGCCTCTCCAAGGTGCACATTCTGAGCAGGGCTGTATCCTTACAGGATGTGTCAAGCATGACTGCCTGCCTAGCTTGCCTAACTGTGCTTGCAGGCTGTGCGTCATGAAGCTGTGCTGGAGAATACGCTCAGAGCTACCTGGTTCCGCTGTGGGTGACAGCGGCGCAGGCTGAGCAGGACAGGTGATGCCTGAGTGACAGCTTTTTCTTCTACCACAGCTTTGCGTCCCCAGTGTGCATGATGTTTGCTGCTGCAGGAGGGGATTCAGGCGGTGAGGGAGAGGGCGTCCTTCCTGGAGAGGGAGCTGCGAGAGCAGCTGGCGGATGCGCGCACTTTCCTGGAGGAGGAGCGGCGCCAGCGCAGGGCCGCAGAGGCCTCCCTCGCCCGTCAGCTGGCAGAGGCGAAGGCTGATGCTGGCGCCCTCAGAATCCGACTTGCAACCGATGAGGATGCACAGCAGGAGCATGAGGTAGTGACAGCTGCTCCGGCTCCCCTAAGGTTGCACTGTTGTATGTGCATCTTGTTAAGTAGGTCTGCACAAAGTTTGGACGGCCAATTTTGGATTGCCAGCATATATAGAGGTGTACTAGCATGAACTTGAGAATTTTACACGGTTTTGTGCCACCTCAAAGGCAGTCTAAACCGGCTTGACGGTCCTCTGCATATTAAAGGTGCACTGCTTTGCTATGCAGGCCAGGCAAGCGCTTGAGGTGGTATCTTCACTGGTGCAAGATTTGGCTCCACCTGACAGCGCAGCAAGGCCGCCCAAGCCCAGCGATGCTGGCGACAGCAAGAGCCGCAAAGCCCAGCTGCAGCACGACAGCGCTGCACCGGAACACACAGGCCAAGCGCCCGGGGCTGGCGTCCCAGACGCTGAGCCGGAGGCCTCACCCACAGAGGTGGAGAAGCCTCCGGTCAGGAAGGCGTGCTCTCACCAGCTGTACGTGACATGGCTGCGCATTGGCATGCTGGCAAGGATGCATTGCACTGGGCCTCCAGACGTTACTCTCTCTGCACAGCCGATTTGCCAACATCAGCGTGCCGAGACAGTGCCTCTTCATTCTATGTAAAGCACTCATGTGTATTTATGTGCAGAAGAGGAAGACTGCTGGGAAGGCAGCTGCAGCAAAGCCTGCGGTCCAGGCGGATGAGCCTGCCAGCACGCATGAGCATGGTCAATCAGACGACGACCACCTCACACAGGCAGAGGAGGCGCCGGCTGCAGTGAAGCCGCGCAAGACCAAAAGAGCATCTGGCAAGAGGTCAGCTGCGCAAGCAGAAGAGCCTCAGGATGTGCAGAAGGGTGCGCCCGGCGCTAAGGCAGGTCCGTTGAGGAGGCTGCACAAGCTGGCACCGTCAGCAGCGCAAGAGGATCAGACTGAGGATGCAGTGGTGGGAGGAGACACAGATCTGCAGACAGGCGAGCTTGAAGATGACAGCAGCGATGCAGCTGAGCCAGAGGAGCCCAGGGGTGCTCGGAGGAAGATCCAGCGAAGAGAGCAGCAGACCCAGGCAACAGCCGCCGCAGAGACTGCAGGCAAGTCTGCGGATGATGCAGCCGAGGTGATGGCGGGTGAGCAGAAGCCTGGTGAGGCAGAACCCACCAGCAGCCACGCAGCTCCACAGCCCCCACAGCACTCACGTGCGTCATCGCAGACCAATGCAAGTTCAGAGGAGGCAGCAGGTGCTAGCAGCAAGCAATCGGAAGCAGATGAGCAGGAATTACAGGTGTGGGTCCGCAAACATTTCTGTCTTGCGCCAAGTAATTGCCATTCACAGCTTGCAACAAGTGCGCGAGCCTTCGCAATCTGTGCGCTCCTGCTCGTGCGCCTGGCTCTGACAATTTCACAACGACTCTGCAAGCCAGTCTGTTGATTCATCTGCAGGTGGGGCAGCAGGCAGCTGCTGCAAAGCAGGTTGGCAAGTGGGAAAAGGCGCGCCCAGCTGGCGTGTCCAAGCTGGATCTCACAACAGTATGGGGACATGAGAGGACGCCACAGGCTACCTTGGGTACATGTCCTCTGCTTGTCAGCCATAGAGTGGTCCTCTCTCTAGCCCAGTGACAGACGAGTCAGTAGCCGCTGTGACTAAGGCCTGTCTAGAAGGCAGGGGTCCTCACCAGGAGTCAGCCTCTTTGTGACAGGCTGGTCAGCCTCACTGCAGCATGTTGACCTTTCCCATTGATCTTGCGCATCGCATTTCCCTATAACCTTCAGGGTGGATCAGATGGCAACAGGAGGATGCGCTGCATGTAGGTGACAAGGAAGTTGCCGAGGGAGGGGCAAAGGACAAGGAAAACCCTGCGCAGCCTGCACTCAAGGCGCCTGCCCTGGCGGGCATCATCAAGCCCGTGCCTGGGAGGTTGCGCTTCAACACCGCCATGGAGGCCAACCCTCTCGCGGCTGTGAACCCCAGGTGCGCTGCTGGGGCAGACTTTGAGATCATTCGTGCCCATTGTCTGCCGTGACACCCATGCGCATTGCTGACCTTGGCTGGTCAAGCCCAGCAGCTTGGGAGACGCGATTGAATGGTGCTTGCATGCATGGCCTGTGATGGCACTGTGTGCATGCATGCCTGGACAAGGTTGCCAAGGTGGTCATGGCTGCCTGCAGGGTGCTGGAGGCAGCAGGTGCAATGCGGCCCAACTATGTGTCAGGGCTGACAGCTCCCAAGAGGCCCTCTCATGGGTGCGCTCCTGGCCCCCGCATGCGCCGGCATGAGCTCAGGACAAGCCAGCCTTTGCTCCCCTGCCAGTGTTGCAGCGACGGTGCCGTGCACCATGCATTTGCCGGCCATGCCACAGTTGCCCAAGGCCTAACGATAGTGAATGCTAAGTTGCATCGTCTGGCAAGTTGACTTGTTATCCAAGGCGGTCCACGACAAGTGCTGGGCTGTGCAGGGGCCAGGCGCCAGCAGGGAAGCGGAAGCTGCTGCCCGCGCCCAAGCCGCTGGGCGCAGTGGGCGCTTTGCCGCAGGACATCCTGTTTGGGCAGGGCTTCAAGGCGCCCAAGCTGAGCCGGCAATGAGCTAGGAAAGCCACAACGATCTAACGATGTTCTGCGAAGAGGCCTGAAAAGTGTCAGCACGACGGAGGCCTGCATAAGGGTTGAAAGGCTGGGGACGCAAATACCCTGATGATGTCTTACTTCTGTGCTCGAGCTTCGTACCAAAGGCGCATGGGAGTCCTAGGCTAGCCTGGCTGAGACCCCACACCAAAGCGCTTCTAGCAGTATGGATACCCAGCGTGGGTCATGTAGCTACATATTAGCAGTACCAGACCTTCCAGGCACCGTCACCAGTGAACATGATGTTTACAGGTCAACTGATGTTGATACAGAATGACCTCATGAGGATAATATCAGGCAGGCCTGATAGCCATGTGGCCACTGTACGCATTTGCATGTAAAAGGCAACTCTACTTGCCTGGCCTGGCATGACTGCGACGTTGCTATGACGCATGTATCTGCTCGCTGATATCAGCACCATGCCTCTCATGTGCTTCTTAGCCCACTTGTGATCCCAGGCAGATGTATATCTGAGGTTGACGTCATCTGTGCTAAAATTAGCTGGGCCATCGCTTGTAGCCTCACCTCACATAACGTGCGTGTTCTTAAGCAGTGTCTCCACGATATTGCCAGCAGGTTGTGCAGAGTAGCTGCCATCTGCCCACGCAACGTTGGCTACCCTGCGATGGCCCCAAAGATGTCCAAGGCTTCGGCCGCCAAGGTACCGAACAACATCCATGATGCTCTTACTGCATTGGGAGAGTATAGAGAGGCTACGCGATGGTAACCAATTTGTGCTGTCAATGCAGGAAGCCAAGGATAAGGAAAAGAAGCTGAAAGCAGCTGGGGGTGGAGGAGGAGAGGGAGGAGCAGGATCGGAGGAGCTGCTGCTCCAGATCCAAACACTGAGCAGTGAGAAAGCCAAGAAGGAGGAGCTGCGATCCTACATGCAACTAGAGAGGGTGGGTACTGCAGTGCTTCGCCTGGCAGCACCCACCGTAAGTCAGCAGCGCCAGCAGAGGAAGGGCGAGGCCGAACTCGTATTTCAATCTTGCTCAGTGTGCTCGTTATAGGATAGCTCTCATGCAATCTGAGAACATGAAACAGCAGGAGCATCTGCTGTAACATACATCTTGGTACATTCAGGACAAGCTACAGGGGTTCTGGGACATCACCAAGGCGCGCCTGGAAGAGAGAACAGATGAGCTTGCAGCGAAAGATCAGGAGATTGAGAGCTTGCAAGACAGGCACCACTTGGAACTGAAGGTGCTATCCTGGTGAATGCATCACCATACTTCACAGACATTGACTGCAATTTTCCAGTATTGATGTTGTGTTCGAGGCTTCAAGTCTCACCACCTCGTGCAAATCAAGGCATATCAAGACCTGCACGCAGTCTGCGCCTGTGCAGGTGTACAAGCAGAAGGTCAAGCACCTCTTGTACGAGCACCAGCAGAGCATAGTGGCGCTGAGAGTCGAGGCAGAAGAGCAGCTTCGGCAGGCGGGCGACGAGGCATCCAAGAGGATCAGAGAGCTCATGGTGGACAAACAGGATCTGCAGCGGGACTACAACGAGCAGGTCAGCAGTGCCGCCCCTCACAAGGCACAATACAGACTTGCGATGAGTTCCGCTCAGACCCAGATGAGGTCACATTGGCTACCTCCAGCTGCAACGTCTGTGTTGGAGCTCTTGAGCGCCTCACAGGGGGAGATGCCAGGGAGGTGTGCCTGCGCCAGGTTGAAAGGGTCCTCATTCTGCTGACAGGAGGTGGCCAAAGGCGAGATGATGCGGGCGATGCAGCTGCAGCATGCGAAGCAGGTGGCCAAGATGCGCCAGGAGATGCAGCTGACGGCGCAACAGATGGCCGAGAGGGACCGGCTGCACATGCATGAGTTCAGGGAGCAGCAGGTGGAACTGTTCAGGCAGGATGCACAGGCCATTGAGGACCGGAAGAGCGCTCACATTCAGGTCTGTTCCCCATGTTCCCATGACCTGGGCTCTTGGGGGTGTACATGCTGACACACAACCTGTCACATGCAGACAAGTAAGGGGCACAGGCCCTTCCTGGGGCAGGCAGGCTGGCTTCGTGGCCTCTGTGGTTGCTTGTGTGGTTGGGCAATCCTTGGAGTCGACCCTTGATAGGCCAAACATGTTGCTGCTCCAGAGAGCAGGCAAAAAATGCCGCCTCCGCCATTGCAGGAACTGCAAGAGCAGCACAGTAAGGAGTCTGCGGAACTGCAAGACTACTATCAAGACATCACCACAAGCAATCTGGACGCCATCCAGCAGCTGAGAAAGGAGCTGGCAGAGGTGGCCAGAAAGGAGGCATCTGCCAGCCGCGCCCTGGCCCAAGTCACAGCTGAGAACAGAGCCCTCCATGAACCGCTTTCGCAGGTACCATGTCCCTGTCTCCATGCGTAGGCAGTATGTATCCTCCTCTACCTCTATGCCTTCTCAAGTGCAAATGCACACGCTCCGTAGTGTGCACACTCGTGTGTGGCCGTGATCATGCCGCGCAGAGGGGCGTCGGATACGCTAAGGCTGAGACTGGCCACTGGCTGCAGGCACAGAAGACTGTCGAGGATCAGAAGGCAGCACTGAAGGACCAGGAAGCAGAGAGGAGCATTGCGGCGCAGCACAGGGGGCGCCTGAGTATTGCACAGAAGCAGCTGAAGACTCTACAGTGGGAGCATGAGGTGGGCCAATTGTCTCTGGGGAAGGTCAGTGCCTGGTAAGACATGTAGCTACTCAAGGACAGACTGCAAGACAGCAATATGCATATGGTACGGGCCAGAGGCTGGTGAGCCTCAGCTTCAGCAGCACCTGCCAGATGCACATGGGCTCAAAGAGTTTGTCGGTATGCAGGTACTGCAGCAAAGGCATGCGCAGCTGGAGTCAGATCTTGCACGAAGGAGTTCACTAGGCTCCATGCCTTGTGGCAGGGCTGGCTTGAGTGAGGCCCAAATCTGTCAATAGACTGATTCATGCAACAAGTGTGCCAGCAAAGAATACAGCGTGGAGAGTGTGGAAGGTCTAGTCAATCACACAGCCCAAGCTTCCAAGTGAAGTTGAGTCAATACGGAATGATGGAGGTCACATCCATGCCCATCTCAAACTCCGTGCAGCAGGTGCGCATGTACGCATGCATAACGCAAGATCTGGAAGAGTTACAGGCACTCGCACAACATACATCTGCATATAAGTCTTGATGTTATGTACAATAGATATATATATTCGCCCGGGCGTCGTCCACTAGTTTTAATATCAATCAATTCATCCCTTTCTCAATTCAGCCCTAAGCACTACATATACTTCTGTATGCTGGCCTACTCGGGATCTAGATTCATATGTGTCAGCCATCCATGACATGTTACAGCTAAGTGCTTGAAGTCACTCTGAGCAGATCCTGAAATGTGCAATCAAATGTCCCTGCTTGCCAGCGCCAGTTGCATCAGACACTGGAAAAGCGTCTGACAGGCCCGGGCGCCGATGCCCATCTATGGCTATGCATATATGCCGTTCAGCTGGAGAGGTTTTCAATGTTCTCCTATTTTGTTCTACAAGCACTCTGACTCCTGACATATACCTGCCTAACGCTGAGGACACATTCGCAAACATTCAAAAGTGCAGACATTGTGCCAGCCATCGCAAAGGCTGCCAGACCCCATCATCTTCGCTGATGCCTGTCATCGCATTCCTTTCATTGAGGATTTATTGGCTAAAGACATTCATGCGCAACGCAGCATTGGTATTGCAGGTATCGCCTGCAAAGGCGAGGGTCCTAGAGGACAGATCCCGGATGCGGATCACTTCAGTCTGTCGCAAGTCAAGCAGCAAGCAGCGCTGCTCTATGCTGAGCCTGTGAGCTGGTGGGCCTGCTGCGAGATGATGGCTAGTGTTGTCTCCCAGCCATCATCATTGCTGTCCACATCAGCGCTGAATGGCACAGGGATGCGGCCTGAGGCGCACTGCAGAAGAGCCTTTTGGTTGTAGAATATCTGCAGGCAAAGCACATCAGACTACTGAGCAGCTGCGCGACGGTGAAGGGGTCCAGTCTTAAGCCCCAGGTATTAGTACAAGGAATGGGAGTGGTGCAATCCTGGAAGGTGGCAGCTGCAAGTTGAGCCCACTAAAGATTCAAGGTATTTTGGTGCTCTCATAGAACCTACAGGATCAGGGCCCTTGGGCGGATGAGCAGGCGGCATGGGTTGAGGGCGCTGCGGGTTATGCGTGTACATGCTGGAGTTGGTGAATATGGCATACGAGTCATGTGCTGAGCCGTTGTGGGCAGGCGCCTCCAGCATCCAGAATAGACTCCCTGCGCAGTGAGGTGTACATGCAGTGCTCTGCGACCGTATGCCACCTTCCAATGCACACTTCAACAATTGGCCTGCCAGCACATTGAACAAGCATAGCAGCAGAGCGCCTCACACCTGCTACTGGCAGCCCCGAGTCCTTCGCTCGGCTCAGCTCATCATACAAAATATTGTAGACGCTGTTGCGGAAACTCATGGGCTTAAATGCGCCAAATTCAGTGATGATGAGCGGCTTGCCTGCATAACATGAGCCTGGATTGTTTCTGGGGATACAAGGATCTTCTTGAGGTTGCTGTCAGACTATTCCGCTGCAGTGCAGCTGCCTCTTTGCGCAAAGCCAGGCTTATAATGGTGCATCTTGCAATTTCACTAGATTCACCTTTCTCATCACCATGACCCAGCAAGCAGTGTATGAAGTCATGATGATAAACACCCAGTCATGCACACGGACACCTTGACGATGCTGCTGACCATTTCCAAGGTTGGGCAGAGAAAAATATGTTTTGATATGCTGGCGGTCTGCAGAGCCCTCGCCTATGCGTTTGCATTCTTGCAGATGGCTGCGGATCCAGCGCTGCATGAACAACAACCGGCACTCTGCGCTGCAAAGCTCCAGAAACCCCTCTGAGGACAAATTTGCTGCAATCTGATAAGGCCCCGGGCCTTCCAGATTGAAGTCGCAATTGCTGCATCCAGACGGATGACTTGACTACCTCATACGAGGGGCTTCAGCCAGACCACCATGATACACAGCCAGGAGCTTGTGATAGGTAGGCAACACATTAGCGATATTGCGGGTTCATACCTGTTGTCACAGAAGGCCCAGAGCTCAGGGTAGATGTGCATGTCAGAAAGGTCTATGTTTGGCAGACTTGCAATGGCGCTGGAGTCCTCGCCATGGCAGATCTGCGCAACTGGGAAGAGCCGCGTGTCTTGGTCTTGCACGACCACCATCTCGGTAGGGTTCTGACTGATGAGGCTGGCTGCTGAACTTGCCCCATAGTATCCAAAACTTGCCACCATGACCAGATGATTCTTATCAATGCTCTTGAGGTATGTCGCCATGTCATCCACCCAGTCCTGCAGAGGCAGGCACATGTGTGGATTCTAGAATCCAATATGGCCGTGTGATCCACATCTGCGGCCACTGAAGCCTGTCCAATGGATCTTCAAGTCACAATCAGCCCCAGTGGGGGACTTTGCCTTGCAGCAGAAGACTTCAACCAATCAAGGCATCCATACCTACTCGCAGGCAGCACTGCGCTGTGCCTATAATACAGAACATATAGAAGGCAATCTCCAATATTGTCACAAGTAATAGCCGGAGTCTTTTTACAATCTCACCGTCAGGAGCTTCCCGGTGTCGTCCCCAGGAAACAGAGGCTCGTTCATGATGTCCCAAGCCTGCAACTCGCTCGAGTGTTCTCAGGGCAATGGTTGATTAGATGGTTTGGTTCGTGATGCACATGCTGATCAGGCTTGGAATGCATGTAGACAGGCTGCCAAATATGAGACAGGTAGTCAAAGGTCTCACCAGGATGGCTGGCTCATCCCTGTACAGTCGCCCAGTCACTGTGTTGTTACGCATAACAATACTACGCATGTATCCCTTGATTCCTGCCCTGTGCATCAGAAACGGCTTTCAAAAGTTGGCCTCTTACGATGTCACATGCACAAGACTGCAGCAGAAATGCCTTCAGACACCTCAGTAGTCCAGCATGAGATGTCTGTGACAAGCCCTCAGTCCCACCTTATGGCTGGGTGCTGATAGAACTCTACAATGCTGCTGCGGTTGAACCACTTGGCCCATGTGGGAGGTCCACCGTAGTCTGGCCAGTAGTTGGTCAGCGTCAAGATCACTCTGATGCCATGGGCAGAAGCTTGGGCAACCACGCGATCCAGGCCCTGGAGGAACAGCAATGTGGTCACGCACAGCAACTGTCTCGGCTGACCGCCGACAGAGATGGAGCAAGTCTGCGCATGAAGAGCTCAGGCAGCCTGCAGGGTGCAGGCAGGGTGCATGCAAACTACCCATCGATAGGAGCACTGGGCGGCTAAGTGGGAAGCAAACCTGGCTCAGAATGGTGTTGTTGAGCTCTCCAAGGTACGGCTGCATGGCATTCCACTGATCTGCACCGTCTGAGAATGCCCATGTCCTGAGTGCATTCAGTCCCAGCTTCTGAGCGTCCCTGCAGACACATCCACCACATCTCTGAAGGCATGCTGCAAAGAGAGCTGGATGGCTGCTCAGGTGAATAGCTTCCAGCAAAACGCCAGGCAGACCTGAAGACGACATCGACATCATCTGTACGCCCGCTAAGAATTTAATATTGCTGTGACATGCCATGCCGTGGAATTTTATGTCGTTGATCAGCACGAAATATTTGCGGACCTGCAATCTGGAACCTTTCCTGATGACAAACTCTGTGATTCCGGAGGAGGTATTGACTGTCTGTCCGAGGCAGTGACCATTTAGACCTGCAGCAATGACAAGCATGGGGGTACCCGAGCAGTCTTATCAGCAAAGATCATTATTCTGGCATATTGTGTACTTATGGACAAGCATGAAGCGTTGAAGTCACTGCAGTACTCCGTTATGGCGTGCAGGCATGCCAGGCACCAGGTGTCAACGAGCACGCCAATACAAGCATACTGTCCTGAGGAGGACCTGCCTGTTAGTATCAGCACCGATAATACCGCGGCCCTGCAGCCGGACGTTACCGAACCCATACCCATGTGCCCGGTATGCTCATATGAGTTGGGGTTATGACATTGCTCAATCTTATCAGAGACAAGGCGTTCTGATTGTAGCTCGGTAAGCCGATATCGTGGGATACTTTTGTTACTTTCTAGACACAGCGAATGTGTATCGGAGCGTCTTATACAGTCCAAGAAGTCTCTGACTCGCGACTGGCCGATGGGAAGCTACGCGAAATGTTGGTGAAGCTGCGTCTGCCTCCGACATTAGTGTCGACATTTTCAGCACAAGTCCTTTCCTGCTACTCTATGGGACGCTATAAGGAAAGGTCTGTTTACATCCTCGCCCCCTAGGACACGGCCCTACACCCATGATATTTGTCTCATGTATATTGCTTGATGTGCACCTCAGCAAGGATACACTGCACAGGGGCTGCGCCTGGCAGAACACGCATAGGTACTGACAGTGTGCAATAATATGCTGCACAACAGCGATCGTCCTACTCACAGAGGCGCGGGCCACCGCTATGGGCCTTTGCCGTTCAGGCACAACATCAGGATCGGAAGCATCTTGCTTCCGACTTTGGTGGTGCTTGTGGGTTTTGGTGGAACGCTGTCCGTGGCTACAATCATGATAGGCGCAATGGTGTGTCCATTGAGTTCTGCGCATGACATGGGAAATGCCAAATGGGATGCCTGCTGTCATGGGATGATGGTTCTCGATGCTACCTGCAACAGTCGTCATCGAAACCTATGCCCACCTGTATCCAGGTCGCGTATATCATGGATGTACTGAGGTACAGAGAGGCGGCTCTTGGCGCGATATGGATCACCCTGGGACTGGCCAATCTCAGCATGCTGGTCTCTGAAGTCTCATTTGGCGGCAGCAACCCCATCATACTGTCCGCGGCGATCAGCCTGTGCAGTGGGTCCACACTCTTTCTTGTTGGTGAGTCTGCTCTGCACTGGAGTCCTACGGATAGGACTGTGCTAGCTTGCCTCTCCTGGGTAGTAATTGCAGCGGATAGCAATCATGCATGGCGCATTGCGTAGAAATCGAGCGCTGCTCGCTGTGTCCAGGAGTTTGGGCAACACTACAGTTCAAGTGGATACAACTGCAGTACCCTGTGGTGTGCTTAGCCTTTGAAAGGCTTCTGTTCGCTGCAACTCCGCCTGTTGCAGCAATGATCCTTGCATGGGGTACTCTGGCAGCGGTTGGACCTTCTCATGCTCCATTCTACCAGGCAGCCGTGCTCTCAGGTGAGCTTTTGGTTGCACCAGGTACTTGCATCTTTGCTGGCACTGATAGGAGAGCAGGTCATCCCTGCCCTTGAATAAAATGAGAGCACCCCACACCGGCGCACCAGTCAATAGCCTGAAGACGTCTGACTTGCCTTTGCAGGGCTTTACTATGCTCTTGCCATGCCTGTGGAGGCGTCCTTTGGACTGGGCAGCTCAGCCAGGGACCCAAAGGGATCCAATGGCCGGCGCACAAAGACGCTGCCGGAGGAGGCTCGCATCCAGGGAAGCCTGGAGGGCTTTGTGGCAGCAGCTTTGACTGTGACAGTGCCTCCGCTCTTCTACTTTGCAGCCTTCAGGCACAGCGTCACTGAGAGCGAGCATCTGTGGAGCTTGCTGTTGCTGTCATCAGCACCGCTGGTCCTTCTTGCCTTGCTTGAGGTAGGCATGTCCCGCTCTGCTATACTGCACAGATGAGATATGATTAACATTTCAGGAGCCCTTGCAGTCCAGAAAATGGGGTAGTACACTGTACAAGATCCTTCATATTGTACAGTTGCCCTGCGCTGCCTCGAACTGTATTGTCACGACGTGGCTTTGTTGAGTGCGCAGAAAGAGGAAAGGAGACGCTCATTTAGCATCTGCTGCAATGCTCATGATGCATGGAAACCTGTAGGGAATGGCATGTCCTTATGTACAGCAAAGTGATGCAGGACGGGCTCTGGTGGCTGCCTCTAGGAGCGCGTCAGAGAGAGGCTGTGAGGAAGGTGGTCCTCTTGGGATCGGTGCTGGCTGCATTGGGGGGCTTGGAGGGGCGCGTCATCTTCCGGGCATTTGGGCAGTACATCATGCTTTATCCACCCTGGAGCTACCTTGTAGTGACCGTCGCGCTGTATGGGTCAGCAGCGCTTCTGGCGATGTACTTTGCAGGTACTGAGGCACTCGCCATGCCATAAGCATCAACTGACTTTCACGCAAGGCATAGCATTCCTCTGCCATGCTGATTGACACACATCTGGTCTGAGGTGCACATCGTGGCTGGCAGGTATGCTGACGTCCACGATGCAAGGCAGCTTTGCCAGCACGGTGGCAGCGGCGCTCCTCATCATGTGCGCGTGCGGGGGCGCGTTTGCGGCCGGGGTGCCGCTGCTGGTCATGCCCGCGCCGCTGGTGGCTGCATCTGGGCTGGTCCTGTGGTTCGAGAGCGGCCAACTTCGGGACTACGCCATCTTCTTTGCCGGCACCATCCTCACCAGTGCATGGTTCTTGCATCACCATTTCTGGTTCCTGGAGGTGAGACTTTCGACTTCTGTCTGCTATGGGTCTGGTCATACTGCCACATCTTCAAGCCTTGAAGCTGATTGCGGCAGTCACTTGTAAAAGTACCTGCTCGGTACCAAATTACTGTTTGCTACCCAGCTACCAACATCTGTCCAGCCCAGAATTACCCAGTGCATGACACTGGAAACTGTGCAGGTCTACTTGTCACATGTGACATTGCAGTTCCTCTGTAAGCTGCTGCTGGCTGCTGTGGTCATAGCAGCTACCTTGCCTGGCGTGATACACTTGTACAGTATGTCTCCTGCTGTGATTGCAACTCTTCTAGCTGGCCAGGTACACCACTCCATGTACAGCCCAGTCTGGACTCACATATGCAGACTTGCAGCAATTTCAATTGTCTGCCAGGAAATGGTTTTCCATGATGTGACTGATGATTGTGTAGCTGAGCCTGAAGCCATATCAATCTCATAAAAAGTAGGCAATGCCAAGCTGCATTTTCACTTTGTGGTGACTTGTGAATGCCTATCTGTGCTGCAGGCTGTGCTGGTTGCAGCCCTCGAGGAAAATCTGTATGGCGGGGTGCAAGACAATGCAGACGATCACCTATATCCAGCTGCTTTCGTAGTGCTTACATCAGCTTTGGGGTTCTACACCGTCAGCAAGCTGCAGCTATGTGGCCAAGTCAGCCCTGCAGCCTCCTGGTTGACAAAGTGCATCTATCTGGCAAAGCTCTCCATTCTCCTCATCCCCGAGGTGAGGCACTCCGCTGTTGCCATGCGCTCTGCCTGCGATGGCAGGTCCTCCACGTGCCTCCCAGTGGCTCCCCATGAGCAGGAACAGCATGCTGTGACAGGTTTCTTGTGCAGGCGCGGCTGACAATACCAGTGCTGCTGGTGACACTGGCTGTGACGCCGCCCTTCCTGCTTCAGACAGCGAACCTTGATGGCAAGCTGGCCTCACCTCGGCAGCCTCAGCCGCCTCCATGGCAGGTGCTTTCCGGTCACCTGTACTGCAGGCGGGTGTGCGAGCATCTAATGCAGCTTGATTACTGCCACCGCTATGCAACCGTCAAGAGATGTCACATGACCATTTCACTACAAACGGCAGTTCAACAGTACTCCGCTGACACATGGTAGGCCTTGTTGGCGTTTTCGGACACGTTGCAGGCATCAAGTCACCATTGCAGTTGCTGTATTGGCTATGAGACCGAGCGGTGTGGCATGCAGGGCCTGGTCCAAGCAGGGGGTGTTGCTGCATCGGTCTTCCATGCCAGATTTGCTCTTTTCGAGGTGCTGCAGCGCCTGAACGGGGGGCGCCCCACAGAGGTGCTCTTGCTGGGATGCCTGCTTCTGGGAGCTGCGATTGGATGTATGCCACTCGTGCTGTTGCAGCACAGCCAAAGCCAGCTGGCGAGGAGGGCTCTGGTGTTAACGGCAGCTCTAGGCATGCTCCTCGTCATGCTACGGCCGCCACTGCCAGCCAAGGTGTGCCCGTCCTCCAGCACCACTGCCTACATCATCAGTGAATCCCGCATGCACATAATCTGAATTTGATGGCTTCCTTGTAGACTAGCTTTGTTGCAGATGTCAGGCAGACACTGTCTCCATGCTGCTGCCTTCTGGCCTGAGGGGGCGACTGCCTGCAGGGCGGGGTGGGGTGCCCGGGGCTGCCTTTTGGGCTCTGTCCCCGGCTGTGGGATCTGCAGCACAGTCCGAGCGTGGAGGAGGACGATGCTGCCATCTACAGCGAGGCTCTGGCGCGGCGGCGCCACTGGCCCAAATGGCTCATTGTGGTGCGCTCCCCCTCTCATGCCCTCGACCGGCTTCATGCAGGCATATCTTGGATGAGCCTTGGCTCCGCTGTATGAAATGAACTGTTCGTGGGTATACTTCAGTGTACCACCGTCTGCGGTGGACTTGGCATGCTGGCTCAGCCCGCCCACCGTGCAGGGGGCGGTGGCGGCCGGGCTGTGGGCTGCCACAGGGCCGCAGAGCAGGAGGCGGTCGGCTGCCGGGTCGCTGCTACTGGCGCTGGTGGGCGGCACCTTCACGGGCGCCTACCTGATGTGGGAATTCTTCCCCAACCAGCCACTCCTGCAGGTGGGGTCCCTCGCATACACAGCCTGTCAATGCTGTCTTGGCAAAGAATGATATGCCACTGCTGAAATCCACGTCTCAACCTGCTCCCTTGGCTTGACGCACAGCTGAGCGCTTCCAGCACACACCTCGCACGTGCAGATCCTTGGGATGTCATTGCATCTTGCAGGAATGAATACGGGAATGGTTCTTTGCAGATGCTGGTGTTTGGGGCAACGATCCTGGCATCTGTGTTTCTGGTGCTCGTCCAGCAGCCTGGCAGGGAGTCTGCCACCTGGCTGCTCTATGTGGCTGCAGTGTGGGCGCTACTGCTGCCTGTGACATCCTTCATACAGGTCAGCCCGCGTGACGCTCGTGCTGCAGCTTGCTGGACAGCACAGCCACGTCAGTCTGCCTCTCACGCGAGCCATGCCCCATGCACAGAGTGCCTGGGACACCTGCAATTGTCTGCGGCAGCTGCCGCTGACATGTTATGATATGTGCAGGCAAACTCGGATCTGCCACCTGTGCCAGGAGATCTGCAGCGCCTGTACAGCCAGTCACATCTGGTGCTGGATGCGGAGCGCTCTGCTGCCCAGCGGTGACTGCCCAACCCACCCCAAACAGTGATTGGATGTCGGGATTGCAGAGACTATCTCCTTTAGATCCGTGAGGAGTGATGATACACTGAGATGTACTCAGGGCTGTGTTCTGCCCTGGAGACGTAGACTGCATACATGTGTTGCTGTGGGTGTGCAAGCCAAGCTGAAGAGTTCACACTTGTCCACCAGGGAAGCAAAACTCACAGTAGCTGTGCATGGGTTCAGGGGAGCAGTCTTGGCAGTATGGGCATCTCAAGCACTGCTAATGGCGCTGGTGCTCAAGCTGAGGGTCAGTCGTGCTTTGGATGATCCAGATGCGCCACCTGCTTCTGGCTCACACAGGGTACAGCCCTGCCGCAGTGGTCATCCACTTCATGCAAAAGTCCCCTTTTGAGCGCATGGAACAGAGACACTGCACTGCTACTGTGTTATGAGGCCAAAAGGTGCCTACACACACACCCTCACTGCTCTTGGTATGCGTTTCAGGCAGGCTCGGGAATGCTCGAGAGGCAGGCAGCGGGCTTTCTGGGCTCCTGCCTGCCCAGTGGTGCTATATTGGGGGGCAGCCTTGGCTTGAAGGGCGCCGGGGGAGCAGCCATGCACAAGCTGGCTGCGCAGGGCCTGGGCTGGGCGCCCACTGTGGGCAACCTCTGCACTCTGCTGTGCTTTGTTCTGGCGCTGGCCCTGAATGCCCAGCTCAATGAGGTGAGTTGAATACTGAGCCAAGATAGCTCCCTGCAGTACCCTTCATGCCTGCAAGCTCCAGGGTGCTCATTCACAAGACTATATTGGCACAGTCAGCATAACCAGGTGCTGATCTGCTATGGTGGATGTGCAGGCGGCTGACGAGGCAATCCTGGTCCTGGTGCCCATGTTGCTACTGCTGAACCAGGACCCGCTGGTTTTCAGTGGCCTGACGGAGAGGCGGCGATATGCGCCACTCGTGCTGGCCGTGACAGCCTGCCTGGCGCTCTCGGCGGTGTCTGGGGCGCTCCAGAGAGCGGCCGCAGGGGGAGCGCGATCCCCCTTTGTCATGGAGCAGAGGCAGGCCTCGGGGACCTGGCTGCTCACCAAGAACCTGGTGCTGCTGGCCCTTGCAGCGCCAATCCATGGGCTCTTCCTGAGGGTGCGTCTCAGTGGTCCCAGGCAAATATGCATGCATGTGCACATGTTGTTCATCCCTGTGAATTTAGGGGAGTGAACTCATGGTAGTGGTATTTTCCTCACCAGTGAGCAGTCTTTGATGGCAAGCAGGACTCTCTTCCTTGTGAGATGACTGCATGCAGCTTCCCTCACTACTCAATGCCGACAGAGCGTACTGTAGACACTGCTATCATGTATGCCTTTACACAGGACACGCAACCGACCTGGACTGTGTTCTGTGCAGTATGTGTGGGCGAGGAAGGGCGCGCCTGGATCCTTGTTGGTGGGCCTGTGTCCCTTTAGCACAATAGCGGCCATATTCACAGATTTGCAAAGCATAAGGCTGTTGTCTGGTCTTGCAATTGCCATGGCAGCCATACAATTCATCCACATGCGCTCTGTGCGTCATGAAAGCCTCAGGATAATCTGAGATGGCCAGATGGCACGGTCATGAACGGTCAGGGGGGCAGCCCCGGACCGGGCCAGTGTCACTGTATCAGTGATATCAGATCGATGACATCCACTTGGTGTTTGCTGAGTTGGAACCGTGTGAGTCACATCATGGTAGCTTATGTGGAGAGTCACTGAGTGTACAAGCATACGAACCGTGATGTTGCAACTATGTAGCATTGAAGATCTACAGTATGCATGGCGCCCCAAGTGAGCTGACCATATCTATAGTCCTGAGGCCTTCCAGCAGTTGTCCATCATCTGCTTTGGCCCTGGCCACACACGGCAGGTCTGAAAGGTTTACGCAGGAGGCCTTTCAATGACTCATCGGATGCAACGCCGGGAGGACCCCAGGGTCCTGGGCCACGAGTTCCACGCCAACCTTGGAGAGCGCTTCGGTCATTTCTCCCTTGGACGCTACCTGGGCGTGAAAAGTGACGCTCATGCAGCAGGCCATGGAGCTTCAAGCAGGGAGTGCAGTGCGCTTTTGGGTACGGGGGTTTGTACAAGCAGGCAGAGATGGCGCTGATGTGCTGCAAAGTTCATAAAGAGCTCATATGGAAACGAAGCAGTGAGGTAGCGCGTTTGCTAGCATTGCTCACGGTTGCTATCGAAGTCTCTCATACAGCTTCAAGTCCGGCTCCAGCGCCAGCCCCGTCATCCAATAAGGGCTTTGTGACACGGAACGGCTCTCAATTACAGGTTCAGACCACCGAGCGGCATGCCCACGAGAATTACACTGCAAGCAGGATAATCGTGATTGTGCGCAGGGCGGCTCTTACGCCACATGTTCTAGGGTTCTTTCCGTAAGGATTGTTAGCTGATGCAGGCTGGAGGGAAACCATACTTCTTCACAGGATTTAACAACTACTACTTGCCGAGCTACGGGCCCTGGGAAGCAGGAAGGGTTGCTGAGATTGACGCAGTCTTCAGGTATCACCTGGTGCTCAAGGCATGCATGCCGTCAGTGATGGTGTGGGCTGAGCAGTAGATCAAGCGCTGTGAAGCGGCATCTATATGGTCAGGTGCAGCTCTTTCTGCTTAGATGTGTGTTTCTGCAGTGATGCCCAGAAGTTAGGGCTGAAAGTGCTGCGGACATGGGCATTCTCTGATGGCCAGGGCCAGTGGAACGCCATTCAGCCGCAGCTAGGAGTCTTGAACGAGACGGTCCTCAGCCAGGTGCCGCGCACGCTTGTCAGCATGTCAATGGCTCCAAAGAAATCCCTTCTCTGACCTTGTGATGGGGGAGCATGCGCATCTGTGTAGAGTCGGAGGCTCGGTTGTGCTCTGAGCCTGCAGCTCCATGTCACGAAGGCGCAATGTGATGGCGTACTTCTGCATCTGCTGCTGCGGACATGCAGCATTGCTGGTGAGCCTTCACAACGCCACAGGCTGTCGCAGGGCCTGGACTATGTGGTGGCCACAGCGGGTGCCCGCGGCATGCGCGTCATTCTGACGCTCACCAACTATCTGCCTGCATATGGCGGTGCACAACAGTGGGTCCACTGGTACGGCGGTGGTACCATCACTGACTTCTGGAAGCGTCAAGACATAAGGCATGTAACTCATCCTGCATACTGAGCAGTCTGGAGATAGCAGACTGTGGTGGGCTTTCTTGCCTGAGAATCTTGACAACAGAGAGGGCTTTCCAAGCGTATGCCATGTTGTCTCTAGGGACAGAGACACAACTTCTGCCTGCCCCACATTACAGCCCCCAGACACTTTAAATATGTGATTGCAAGGTCCTGGCATGAGGATCTTTGTCACGTGCAGGGATGGGTTCAAGGGATATGTGAAGTCTACCATCATGCGCAACAACACTTTGACTGGCCTCCCGTATGCATCTGATCCCACCGTCTTGGCGTGGGACCTTGTGAGAGCTCCTTCTTCCAGTTGCTCGATGTAACAGCACTGATGGCTCTTCAGGATTTGCACATTGGCACCTGCTGAGATTCACCTGCACATTGCTTCAAGGCCATTCTGAAGCCTTGTGATTACCGTGCAGGTGAATGAACCCTTTTCATATGGTGACGATAGTGGCAAGGTCCTCACAGTGCGCTTCCTGTGAAGCTCATCAGCCTTTTCATCTTTGTCGGAATGTTTGGCAGGGAAATGCATCCGTACCAGTCACGCATACAGGCTAGCGCCATGATGTCACCTGGTGCCCAGCAGAAGCCATCTGCGAGGGGTCCCTTTCTGCATGCACAAGTGGCACAGGAGAGACTCACGTACATAACTTCTTGAAGATGCTCTGCAGGCCTGGATTGCTGACATGTCAAGCTACATTAAGAGCCTTGACAGCAATCACTTGATCATGGCAAATACCTGGTGAGTCCTGCCTATTTTCCCCTTGAGGTTGTGCCAGTACAGGCAAGCAACTCTGATCTAGTCACGTATACTCACTATCATGATGAGCTGTCAAAGTGAGTAGTAGGTGGCCAAGACAGACAATAAAGACCAGGCCATGGTGCCGCTGATGTGAGATCATCTCAGCATGATGCATGATAGTGAACCAGGTAAATTGGTGTATACAGTGATGCAGTCCTTTGAGAGCATGCAAGATTTTCGTGCAGGGGCTACTTTGGAGCAAGCACGCCACAGTTGGTGTCAGAGAACCCCACAGACATGTACACAGCAAAGTTCCTGGACACAGTGCTCTTCCCGGCCGCCCGCATCTGCAACGGCGAGGACTCCAGCGCCATCCTGAGCCTGCCGCACATCGACCTCGCATCCATGCACATCTACCCCGAGTACTGGAGTTTCTGTACTCAGTGAGCAGCTGCAACTTTTGCACAGCATGCTCACAGTCTGCGCCTATTTATCGGTCAGTACTCATGGGCAGGGGCAAGGCTGTTGATGTTGCCGCCTGAAGCACAGACATGCATCCAGAGTCTTGACATCATGTCTTTATCAAGCAGAAAGCGCAGACATCTGACCAGCACTAAGGACTTCCCAACCGATGCAGGGACTGCAACCCCAATCTGGAGGGATCAGGCCCGTACACCTTGCAGGCCAATCTCTCAGAGCAAGGCTTTCTTCAGCTATGCAGCTTAGATTGCAGGATCACCTTCTTGCGCCGCTGGATCCAGCTCCATCTGCAGGAGTGTGCCAGGATAGGTGAGCACTTTCGCTTGTTCTCAACTGCTTTCTTCAGCTCTGCTCTTGGTGACACGCGCACGCCCATCTCCTTGCATGTGCACGTAAAAGGCTTAGAGCCTGCTCCTTGGATGTGGCAATGTCATCTAATACTGACTAATGTCGCAACCATTGCCATTTTCGGTATGTCTCAGCAAGCCCTGTGAGGGCCACAATGGAGATCTAGGCGCCACATGTAGCCATTTCTTTACAGGAAAGCCACTGGTGATTGGAGAATTTGGATCTCAGAGGCCAATGGATGTCCGGAATGCCTTCTATTCTGCAGTGTATGACGAGCTTGCTAAAGCAAAGCAGGCAGGCCAACCAGTAGGAGGTATGCTGTCACACAATGTTCTACACTGTAGTCCTGCTCATGATGGGCATTATGAAGAAACCTCTAACTTCAGAAAGGCCGCATACTCATTGCAAGCTCGGACCCTTATCTCCTCCATATTGAGAGCTCTGCACATCATGCAGGCAGCTTATTTTGGATCCTAGAGGCCACTGGGCACCCCGACTATGACACATACACCATATATACAAATGCCAGCAGTTTCCCTCACAATCCACAGAAGCCTGTGCCACTTCCTCCAGCCACACCACCATGCGCAGAGCCTGGTCCGGTGCGACGCTCCCTCGAAAGCCTATCTCTTCATGAAGTTAAGCATGATGCCAGAAGATGTCATCTGAGCGGTGCAATCCAGTCACTTCCGACTTGATTCAATCTGCCAGCTTTGGGCTACTGCCGTAGTACGCACTAGTTTGTTGGATGGATGAAAAGCAGCCAGTGACATGCTTGCAGGACTTCTACAACGAGAAGGCATATGAGAGCTGCGCATCATCTAGAGTTCCGGTGGCCTTCAACTCTGCTGTGGACATCATTAATGACGGATGGCAAGACACCCTGATGCTGATCTCAAAGCAGGCAGAGTTGCTCACGGAGGATAGCCAGTTGTAGTGTGGGACACTTTATGGCTTGAGCAATGTCATGGCATGACACCGTGATTGAACTGCTGCTCATAGAAGCACCCGTTGGAGTCAACAGCTGTGCACAGAGTACCTTAAACGTAGAGATGGGGGCGTAAGGTTATCCATTGGGTTGTCGCTCGTGCGTCGTGGTGGTGTTGTAAGCCGGGAAACGAGTGTCCCACACCCATAGAGGAGAGGCCTTTAATGGCAGCCCTATAGGGGTCATAGGTAACTAGGACAACCCAGACGCAACCCATCTGTGCACACACAAGCATAGGCCTCAAGCAGCAGCTGTAGCTGTGGCATCTCATAAGATGCTTGCTATGCTTACCCAAGAGCACAGCCCTCTGGCTGGCCAAAAAATTAGCCCCAACACACCATGACGCATAAAATAACATGCATTGACAAGTCATCTCCAGTGGAGTCGAACCTCTGTGGTGTTCAGTGCGCCGCCTCAAATGATGCTCCGAGCAAGTGCACTCATGTGAGTCACAGCAACAACCGGCAACAAACACTACAGTGATGCAATGACACAGCGTCATGGAGCATAGCAACTAGGGTTGCTGAAATGACGTAAAATGAGATTTGGGTTGTAATTTTCAGCGTAATCTTACGCATTGCAGTAAATCGTCGTTTTACACCTCTGCTAGCCGCGTAACTTACACTTGGCAGTTCTGGGTGCTTATACAACCACTAGTTGCCAATAATGGCCTGTTCTAATGTGTCTGCCATGTCAGCATTGCTCGAAGAGCTTGGTTGAAGGCCTTGTTGATTGGAGTTGGCCCTTTTGCCATCTGATTGGCCAAGTTGGGCAGCATTAGTTTAGGCGGTGGGGAGTGGGAAAGCACTATACTGCACCAATCAGTTAGGTGTAAGATTCTGCCTGACAGAGCCGGCAGTGAAATTTCAGTGTCAGATTACATGTCGAGCGTCAGGTTTGGGGTAACGTAATGTAGGGCCAGCAACCCTAATAGCAACAGCTTGTCATCACACTTGCAAAATGTGCTGTACGCACTTGGCACTTGAATGAGTTGTTTCTTGGCAGCCATGGAGGGCCCGTGACAGTGTCGACGATTTTGAAGTCCGGCCTAGCACGCCAGCACCAGAGCTGTACTTGCTCCGACTTGGGCCATGACATGAGGTGGCCAATTGCTTATTTCTGGCCACAACAGGTCACACAAGCACCTGTGAGCACATGATTAACTTGGCTCTCAATGACATGGCAAGCACTCAATCTCACCCAGCTCCAGTCAGCATGAGCCGTAGCAACCACGTGACTTAGGCAGCAAAAAAGAATGTCCTCATAATTGGCTGAGTATATTTCAAAATGCAAGACATTTTAAGGCTTCGCATTTTAATCTCTCTATTTTGAAACAATTTCACGAGTCTATCTGTATTTTTAGGGGGTCACAAGGGGTTCAAACAGATCAGAAGTTCAGCATGAGCTAGCATGATCCATAGGCATCATTTGAGCCCATCATCCTTCTTGCTGTGGCTTCGTCTTGATGCCCTCAATGAGGCCAATCCAATGTTGAACTTAGTAGCTTGATATGGCACCCTCCTGCAATGGGGCCAAAGTGGCTTGTTATAGACCGGATCGCTGCCTGCTAGGTGGCTTGGCGGACTGACATGTCGAGACTCCACACAACTTGCGCAATGTCATAATGGTCACAGGTGCCATAAGCTTGAAATTGGCTGGTCTCACTCTTTTTGCGTAGACTTTCAGGGTTCAGGGTTCAGGGTTTTGGGTTTGGGTTCAAGGTTCAGGGTTCAGGGTTTTGGTTTAGGTTTTTAGGGGTAGGCCAGGGTTAGGGGGTAGGGTAGGGTTTGGGGCTAGGGTTTAGGGGTTTAGGGTTTAGGTTTTAGGGTTTAGGGTTTAGGGTTTAGGGTTTAGGGTTTAGGGTTTAGGGTTTAGGGTTTAGG